>JAXQQM020092632.1:0-108220 GCA_034641835.2 Pinus albicaulis
AGTGGACCCCAATGGACAAGTATTTTGTGGATGTAATTAAATATTTAATTATGAAAAATAAATAAAATAATTCTGTGCAGATTGACCAAAATGAGAATTATGAGATCACTTGCTAAATCCACGAGGTTGGAAAGAGGAAAATATTTCCCCAAAAACCTTTCAAAAAAATCCTTGAAAGAATTTATTTCCAAATTAGATTTTGAGGAAAATCTAGTTTCCCCAATGATGTGGAGAGTAGTTGGGAAGAGGTAAAAAGCTGGGAAAAGCATAAAGCAGCTTTAAAAATCCCTAAATAAGGGAAGCCTAGGCAAACAGGAAGAAAAGCATCCTGTAATTCTGGACGCAGAATTAGAAACAAGCTTTGGGGAGAAAAAGCTTAAATAATCTATTCCTGAACAGATTAGAGGTTGGTCTAGAATGGAAGTGATCTCAGCTCAGGGGTGAGTCCGGGAGATAGAGGGACTCTACGGTTGGGAGGACTGGTCAAGTACCAAAGTGGTATGCACACGGTATTATGAATTATTACAATTAATTGTTGTTAAGTGTAAAGGTTAATGATTGTAGCTGTATAATTCTTGCAATGTTTTATTTGTGCTGGTGTTCCATACATTTACAGAATGGTAGAGTAATTAAACTCTGTCAGTCCTGCATGGTTGCAGGAACCAAAAATATGAGGACAAATCAGCCAGAAACTCTAAACCAGTTCCTGGCTTAAATCTGGAGATTATGTTACCTCATAATTTATAACTATGTAACTTTAATTTGTTTCTGTGAAAAGTAGAATTAATTCAGTAAACATTATGGAAACCCATAAACCCGTGGGTAGGAGGAATTAAGTACATACAGGGCAGACCTATAGATTTCTGAAGTAACTTAGTGAGGTACAGAGACATATATTTCCAGAATAGCATTGCATGTCTATTTATAAATTTCCCTTCTATAATAAGGATAGAATGGAAGAAAATAAACTTTAGTACCATGGAAATCTTCAGATAGCAATGAAATAGAACTAAACATAATTGCCAAACTTGTACATAATTATGAACTCAGAGTTATGTATAAAACTGTATGACTAACATCCTTTACCAAGGAATGATCAAAACTGAATACTTATTGGAAAAATAAGAAGTGCATGGAAATTTATATAAAGGCCTGCTAATTATATAAGTTGTGGAAGGTAGAAATTAACAGTTCATCAGATCTATAAAATATGAGAGTTAATAATGCTAGTTAAACTGGAACTGTGACCCTATAGAAAGAATTATACGTATATAGCTGCAGATAATATTTGGCTTGACATAAGCAACTCTTACAATGGAGTTTCAAACCCATTCATATAAAGAGAATCCCCTGTGGGAGTCACATAATACACCAAAAATTTTAGAGCCTATGGAACTTGTAGTTATTCATTCACTGAACTACCATAAACTTGAAGACTCCTGAGAAAAATGGGGACTTATATTCATTCATGCTATGGTCGTGAAGAGAAACCGAAAGGAAAAATAAAAAAAATTAACTTATTGTTCCTTCACTCATATTTAAGTAGATATTTACTGAACAAAAACAAATAGAATGAGCACTAATAGGGAACATAAATTTGTACACCATTTGTTATTGATAATAGAGATGAATGGTCAATAAACGTATGGGTGAAATTCTGAAGACAAATTATGGAATTATACTATCATGTTCGTAATAACAATTCAGAATTTAATTACTTCGAGAATTTCAATGCCCATATAAAAATTTTAACAGTCTCAGTCTCTGAGGAGAAAAATTCCCTATCATATAAATTGTGCGACAATAACAATTTAAATTGTCTCAACAATTTGGTGTAATAACATGAGAGAGCCTGGTCACAATTTGACGCAGGACGCGTCGAAACCGACCTCAAATTCCAGGATGTGCCGATATCAGTTTGAGTGAATTCCAAAGTCACCAAATATCAATTGAGAGAAAAGCTCAAGAGATTCGACCATACCTGCAACAAACACGACGGCAACATGAGATTTCATTATAGCAAGAGGTATGAGAAAACACCAAAATTTATGTACACGAACTATGCAAAAAAACAGAGGTTACCTTTGAAATTGGATGGTTGAGTCTCCAGTTTCAACCTGTAGAACGAATATATAAGTAAATTAAAAGCATTCACCAAAATGAAAATACAACCCAGGAATAAATTTGTACCAATGGATCGATGGCTTACCTGAGGTAGTGATTGCTCGCTTCCAGCCAGGACAAGTCGAAAAATGAACGAAAGACCTCATAAAAGTCACGAAAGACAAAGAGGAGTATGTTCCTATCCAGAAACGATGGGGTATTAGTATTACACATTGATAATAGGAATCGAAAATCAACATAATCGAACGGAAAAACCTCCACGAGACTAGTGCAATGAATTCCTGACAGTAAACAAGACTATGGGAAGAAATCATTGCATTTAAACTTAGCTTGAGCAATGTCAATAGAGCGTATTTCTATTTCAAAAAAAAAAACAAAACATATAACAATAATGTAAGTCTCACAGTTTAAATGGTAAAGGGTTCAGACTTCCATACCCGAATATTAAACGATTTGGTGATGGATAAGCTCGCACCTGGGGAGAGACAACGCTTCATTATTTCAACGAGCAGAGTCTCGACGCCAAGAGGCGATCAAAACAAATGAGGAGAGAAAGAACAACCTCGATAATGAAATGAAAGTTTATAAAAATGCCTCCAAACAAAAACGCACGAAACCCTAATTGGACAGGAGAAATCTCCACCATCCAAGTGGCTTAAATCTATGACATGTACACAGATCGGTTAGCGGGATTGGCATTTAGGACATAGTCGTCCAACATTAAATTGAAAATCTATGAACTATTATAATTGATGAACTTTGCAAATATCATATTTACAAATTGAAAGTAGAATTAAATGTATGTTGCCAAAAGAAGCACGCTTAACTAAAATATAATAGAAAAAAATAAAATTGGATGGGTGAAAGGAGGAGACGTTACAAATGGTATCGTAGCTCAGTGTTATTATACAAAAATGGGCTATCGCTGGTGTGCTCACCGATGCAAATGATTTATTGTTGAAAAAAAAAAAAAATTACCTGATTTAAGTGTTAGTTCTAGAAGAAGCAGGCTACATAATGAAGGGGAGAAATTTATGTTGATATATGTGAGGAAGATAATACACCAGATCCTAACTCTCCGGTGATGGCTATGTTGCACAGTTTGCAACGAGAAATGGCTGAGTTAAGAAGCTAGAATGATAGATTGTCATTAGCGAGTGAGGAGCAGGAAAAACTCATCCGAGAATTAACTTCGCGGAACAGCCAAGAGGGTGAAGGTTCTGGAAAGAGGAAGAATGATGAGTCTGAGGACGATGATGCTGCTAGACATCAGTATAAGCAGAAAAACGAATTACAGGGGGAATTCCGAAAGATCAAACCTCCCTCCTATGATGGGGAAAAGGAGGAAGATGCTGAAACCTGGTTGTTGAACATGATTAAGTATTTCCAGGTCTATGAATATGAAAGAAATATGAAGGCTAGATTAGCTGTCTACTAGCTACAAGGTAAGGCTACCTTGTGGTGGGAGGAGATGAAAATGGTTCATGCCATTGATGAAAAGACAGTTACTTGGGAAGATTTCCAGGTTAAGTTTAAAAACCGTTATTTAAATGAACGTTATTATGACGATAAAGCAAAGGAATTTTATGAGCTTAGACTGGGACAACTTACTATTGATGAGTTTGTCACTAAGTTTACAAATCTGTTGAGATATGTCCTCAGACAGAATATAAGGCTATGTGCTGTTACTTTTTGAACTGCTTCTGGCTGTACAAAGAGAAGATCGAGTCAGATAAATCAAAACAATGACGAGGCAATGAGGAAAGCTAGATTATGCGTTACCAAATAATAAGAAAGGTCATATGGAAAAGGCCAAGCTAAGCAAAAGTGAAATTAAAGGGAAGAACAAAACTGAAGCCACAAGAATTTTAGGGACCATCATAGTAAAAGTTTAATAAACCAAAAGAAAGCTATACAACTTAGTCCGAAATTGGCAAAGAGAAACTAGATGAAGGAAATGATAAGAACGTATTACCAAAATGAGGGAACCTTTGAAATTATGGGGATGTGGAGAACCCCATATTTTGAGGGATTGTCCCCACCGAAACATTCAGATGATTATGAGAGATCGAGAAGCTACCATAGTAAATGACATAGCAAGAAATATACCCACTATCAGTGCAGCCTTGGAAAATCGACAAGAAGAACACCAAGCTACCACGGTTGAAATGGAGGGTAAGATTTCTGACCAATCTATTACTGTTTTTATTGATCTGGGTGCTTCATTGAGTTACATTAGTCCAAAAATTGTAGAAAAATGCAATCTCAAAAATGAAAAATTTCAGAAATCTTGGTTGGTCTAGCTAGCCACTGGCACCAAAAGGATGGTAACTCATAAGTTACCTAAAATACCAATTAAATTAAATGATTTTCACACAGAAGTAAATCTAAACATTCTACTATTAGGTTTGTATGACTTGTTGATAGGAATGGACTGGCTGGAAAAGAGAAAGGCGATGATGAATTGTTGGGATAAAACTCTGCATTGCATAGATGAAAAAGGGAAACCTTTTATTCTCAAGGTAAAACCAAAACCCATCTCTGTAAGACAAATATCAACACTTCAATTAAAAATAACAGCTAGTAAAGGATACCAAGTATATGCAGTACATGTAGAAGAGACAGAATAGAAACCTGAAGAAAATCTGCTGGATACTTTGCCAGTAGTGAGAGAGTTTAAGGAAGTCTTTCCAGAGGAGATTCCTCATCTTCCCCCCAAAAGAGATATTGACTTTTCAATCGATTTGGTGCCAGGAGCAACACCTGTTTCACGAGCCCCTTATCGAATGAGTTCCCCCGAACTCATGGAACTGAAAATGCAATTTCAATAATTGCTAAATAAGGGCTATATCCGACCGTGTGTCTCCTTGGGGAGCATTGGTTCTATTTGTGAAAAAGAAGGATGGAACCTTTAGGATGTGCATTGATTATCGTCAACTGAATAAGTTGACCATTAAAAACAGATACCCTTTGCCTAGAATTGATGATCTTTTTGACCAAGTGAGAGGAGCTTCAGTATTTTTGAAGATTGACTTAAGGACTGGCTATCACCAGTTCAGAATTAAGGAGGAAGACATTAGTAAAACAACTTTTCGAACCAGGTATGGTCACTACAAATTTGTAGTCCTACCTTTCGGTTTGACAAATGCCCCTGCCACCTTTATGTGCCTAGTGAATAGTGTGTTAAACAAGTACTTGGATAAATTTGTACTTGTGTTCATAGATGATATTTTAGTTTATTCCAAAAAGGAGGAGGAGCACAAAAAGCACTTGAGGATAGTGCTGTAAACTTTGAAAGAAAACCAGTTATATGCCAAATTCAGTAAATGTGAATTCTATAAGGAAAATATCAAATACTTGGGACATATTATTTCTGAACAAGGGTTGGCTGTTGACCCTGAAAAGATAAAGGCTATTAAAGAATGGCCTGTGCCAACTGATGTTTCAGCAATAAGATCATTCATGGGGATTGCAGGTTATTATCGCAGATTTGTGGAGAGATTTTCTTCCATAACATATCCCATAACATCACTACAAACAAAAGAACGTGTCAAATAGAGGACTGAAATGCTAAATAAGAACAATTAACCAACACCACTACAGCCCCTATATTGAAGATTGTAGATCCTGATAAAGAATTTTTTGTATGTGCAGATGCCTGTAGAGAGGGGTTGGGAGGAGTCCTTTTGTAGGAAAATTCAGTTATTGCATATGAATCTAGGAAACTGAAGACACATGAACAAAACTATAGTGCATATGATTTGGAGTTGGCTACTGGTATTCATGCCTTGAAGATGTGGAGACACTATCTTCTTGGAAAGAAATTTACATTGATGAAAGATCATATTAGTCTTAAATATTTCTTTTCCCAAACTGATTTGAATGCTCGACAAGCCAGATGGCTGTCTTTTCTGAGAGAATTTGATATGGACATAAAACATATCAGAGGGAAAGAAAATGAAATTGTTGATGATTTGAGAAGGAATGCTTTCCAACACATAAACAACATTGGAAGTAGTGTAAAATTGGAGCTAGAATATTTAGTGAAATAAGCAGCATACCAGGATCCAAATTATGAGAACCTACAGGTGAAAACACTAAAGAAGGAGATGGTTGAATACACTCAAAACCAGAAAGGATTGATCTGCTACAAAAATAGATTATATGTTCCCAATGTAGGGTCTTTGAAAAGAGAGATCCTAGATGAATATCACAAACAACCGTATACAGGACATCCTAGATATCAGAAAATGTTAACAACTTTGAAAAAGATGTTTTTTTGGCCAGGAATGAAAAGAGATGTCGCAGAATATTTAGCTAGATGCATGCAGTGTCAACTAGTTAAAGTTGAACATCAACATCCTGCTGGTCCTTTAAATCCTTTGCCGGTTGTAGAATGGAAATGGGATACCGTTTCTATGGATTTCATAACAGGATTACCCAAAACCAAGTACCAAAATGATTCAGTGATGGTAGTAATAGACACTTTAACCAAAGCTGCACACTTCATATCGATGAAATCTACTTTCGGGACAGCCCAAGTAGTGGATGTGTTCCTGAAGGAAGTAGTAAGGCTCCATGGGGTCCCAAAGATGATTGTTTCGAATAGAGATGCTAAGTTCACCGCAGCTTTTTGGAAAGGTATGTTTGGGGGCATGGGCACTAAGTTGAATTTCAGTACTGCATGTCACCCTCAGACCGACGGTCAGACAAAGAGAACTAATCATATTTTGGAGGATATGCTAAGAATGTATGTGATGGATAGGCCATCAAAGTGGGAAGACTACCCGCATTTAGCTGAATTTTCCTATAATAACAGCTATCAATCTTCCATTAAAATGAGTCCGTTTGAGGCACTCTATGGAAGGAAATTTCGTACACCTTTGACTTGGAGACAACCTAAGGATAAGCTAATGTTGGGACCAGATGCTTTACAAGAGATGGAAATAATTGTTAAACAAATACAAAGAAACATCAAGACAACACAAGATCGCCAGAAGAACTATGTTGATAAGAAGAGGGTACATCGAGAATTTAAAGTGGGGGAACATGTGTATTTTCGTATTAAACCCAAAAAGAGCACACTTTATGCTGGAAGTTGTGGGAAACTGGGTCCTAGATATTGTGGGCCTTTTGAGGTGCTATAAAGGGTGGGACCAGTGGCTTACAAGCTGGCCTTACCACCCCATGTTAAATTTCATGATGTATTTCATGTTTCATTATTAAAAATATATATACATGATGCTTCTTACATTGTTGATTGGAATGTGATACAGGTGGAACCAGAAGGGGAGTTCCTTCCAGAACCGCTTCAAATATTGGAGCGGGAAGAAATTGAATTGAGGAAGCGGATAGTAGCAAGAGTAAAGGTGCAGTGGAAGCACTTTACTACTGAAGAAGCTACCTGGGAAAGAGAAGCTAAAATAATGGAAAAATATCCATTTTTGTTTAAAAAAAAATGAACTCTAGTAGTTAGATATCAACACCGAGGACGGTGTTTTCTTTCAGAGGGGGATTATGTAACACCCCTAGTTTATGTTTTTCTTTCAAATCTAGACATTTGAAATTTAATCTTGAGGGGAGTGGACCCCAATGGACAAGTAGTTTGTGGATGTAATTAAATATTTAATTATGAAAAATAAATAAAATAATTCTGTGTAGATTGACCAAAATGAGAATTATGAGATCACTTGCTAAATCCATGAGGATGGAAAGAGGCAAATATTTCCCCAAAAATATTTCAAAAGAATCCTTGAAATAATTTATTTCCAAATTAGATTTTGAGGAAAATCTAGTTTCCCCAATGATGTGGAGAATAGTTGGGAAGAGGTAAAAAAAGCTGGGAAAAGCAGAAAGCAACTTTAAAAATCTCTAAATAAGGGAAGCGTAGGTAAACAAAAAGCATCCTGTAATTATGGACGCAGAATTAGAAACAGGCTTTGGGGAGAAAATTCTTAAATAAGCTATTCCTAAATAGATTAGAGGTTGGTTTGGAATGGAAGTGATCTCAGCTTGGGGGTGAGTCTGGGAGATAGAGGGACTCTACGGTTGGGAGGACTAGTCAAGTACCAAAGTGGTATGCACACAGTATTATGAATGATTACAATTAATTGTTGTTAAGTGTAAAGGTTAATGACTGTAGCTGTATAATTCTTGCAATGTTTTGTTTGTGCTGGTGTTCCACACATTTACAGAATGGATGAGTAATTAAACTCTATCAGTCCTGCATGGTTGTAGGAACCAAAAATATGAGGAAAATTCAGCCAGAAACTCTAAACCAATTCCTGGTTTAAATCTGGAGATTATGTTACATCATAATTTATAACTATGTAACTTTAATATGTTTCTATGAAAAATAGAATTAATTCAGTAAACATTATGGAAACCCATAAACCTGTGGGTAGGAGGAATTAAGTACATACAGGGCAGACCTATAGATTTCTAAAGTAAATAAGTGAGGTATAGAGACATAGATTTCCAAAATAGCATTGCATGTCTCTTTATAAATTTCCCTTCTATAATAAGGACAAAATGGAAGAAAATATACTTTAGTACCATGGAAATCTTCAGATAGCAATGAAATAGAACTAAACATAATTGCCAAACTTGTACATAATTATGAACTGAGAGTTATGTATAAAACTGTATGACTAACATCCTTTACACAGAAATTATCAAAACTAAATACTTATTGGAAAAATAATAAGTGCATGGAAATTTATATAAAGGCTTGCTAACTATATAAGCTAGGGTAGGTAGAAATTAACAGTTTATCAGATCTATAAAATATGAGAGTTAATAATGCTAGTTAAACTAGAACGATGACCCTATAGAAAGAATTATATCTATATAGCTGCAGATAATATTTGGCTTGACATAAGCAACTCTTGCAATGGAGTTTCAAACCCATTCATATAAAGAGAATACCCTGTGGGAGTCACATAATACACCCAAAATTTTAGAGCCTGTGAAACTTGTAGTTATTCATTCACTAAACTACCATAAACTTGAAGACTCCTGGAAAAAAGGGGACTTATATTCATTCATGCTATGGTCGTCAAGAGAACCCGAAAGGAAAAATAAAACAAATGAACTTATTGTTCCTTCACTCAGATTTAAGCAGATATTTACTGAACAAAAACAAATAGAATGAGCAATAACAGGGAATAGAAATATGTACACCATGTGTTATTGATAATAGAGACGAATGGTCAAAAAACGTATGTGTGAAATTCAGAAGACAAATTATGGAATTATACTATCATGTTCCTAATAACAATTCAGAACTTAATTACTTCAGGAATTTCAGTGCCCGGATAAAATTTTTAACAGTCTCAGTCTCTGAGGAGAAATATTCCCTATCATAGAAATTTTGCGACAATAACAATTTAAATTTTCTGAACAATTTGGTGTAATAACATGAGAGAGCCTGGTCACACTTTGACGTAGGACGCGTCGAAACCAACCTGAAATTCCAGGATGTGACGATATCAGTTTGAGTGAATTCCAAAGTCACCAAATATCAATTGAGAGAAAACCTCAAGAGATTCAACCATACCTGCAACAAACACGAGGGCAACATGAGATTTCATTATAGCAAGAGGTATGAGAAAACCCCAAAATTTATGTACACTAACTACGCACAAAACCAAAGGTTACCTTTGAGACTAGAAGGTTGAGTCTCTAGTTTCGACCTATAGAACAAATATATAAGTAAATTAAAAGTGTTCACCGAAATGAAAATACAACCCACGAATAAATTTGTACCAATCGATCGATGGCTTACCTGAGGTAGTGATTGCTCGCTTCGAGCCAGGACAAGTCGACAAATGAACGAACGACCTCAGGAAAGTCACGAAAGACAAAGAGGAGTATGTTCCTATCCAGAAATGATGGGGTATTAGTATTACACATCGATAATATTAAACGAAAATCAACATAATCGAACAGAAAAACCTTCACGAGACTAATGCAACGAATTCCCAACAGTAAACAAGACTATGGGAAGAAATCATTGCATTTAAACTCAACTCGAGAAATGTCAATAGAGCGTATTGCTATTTCAAAAAAAAAAAAAAAAAACATATAACAAGAATGTAAGTCTCATAGTTGAAATGTTAAAGGGTTCAGACTTCGATACCTGAATATTAAACGATTGGGTGATGGATAAGCTCGCATCTGGGAAGAGATGACACTTCATTATTTCAACGAGTAGAGTATTGACTCCGAGAGGCGATCAAAACAAATGAGGAGAGAAAGAAAAACCTCGATAATGAAATGAAAGTTTATACAAATGCCTCCAAACAAAAACGCACGAAACCCTAATTGGACCAGAGAAATCTCCACCATCCAAGTGGCTTTAATCTATGACGTGTACACGGATCGGTTAGCGGGATGGGCATTTAAGACATAGTCGTCCAACATTAAATTGAAAATCTATGAAACTGATTTCATAGCACCTCCTATCATGTTGTATGGTCTGTGAAACTTCAAGAGCAGCTTGGCGTGGGAACGCATAATGCCAACGTAGCCACCTACAATTCGAGCATGAACAAAATGAAAGCCAACAAATTCAAAAATCAACAGAGAACCATCGAGTGTAGTGACGTGGAGACTTCACACGATGTTTAATTTCCAAATTCCATTAAATTGACTTTGCCAATGACGCAGCTCAAGTACATTGTAGTTAATGTTCCTAGCTTACTGTAAACTCATCATAAATAATAGGTACGAGAGATAGCATCGATGGTACGGAATCACGCATTGTATATTCGAAACTCGGGCCACGTAAGTATCATAAATTCATATAAACGACAATAAGAATTAAATTAGGAATAAAACCCTCAGTATATGGAAGAAGTCAACATTCGACCTTAGCATTTAAATTCTTGGAGTTATGTAAAAATGTAAACTATACAAATACCATATCTAAACCATACGAAAATACCATCAAACTCCAAAACGTAGGTATGATGAGTCTATACATGATATACAATAACCGTAATGAATAAATTGATAAGTGTAGGGACAATATAGATATGGTAGTGTATATGTGGGTAATTCACATCATGCAGAGATAAACATGCATAGGAGTAATGTAACCATATAGTGGAGAGAATGATATATATAGGTAAGTTACATGAGCCACAAAACATTGGTGGAAAGAAAAAAATAACACTATACCCACAAGAGTAATAGGAAGAATAGGAAACTCTATTCCACCACATATTATAATTGATGAAATTCGTGAATATCATAATGGGCGAAATTCAAAAGTAGAATTGAACAGATGTTGCCAAAAGAAGCACAGAACTAAAATATGAATAGAAAAAAAAAATTATGATGGGGTGGAAGGAAGAGACATTAAAAATCGTATCAAAGCTCATGTTATACAAAACTGGGCTATTGTTCTGTGTGTTCACTGTATAAATGATTTACTGTTGAAATTTTTTTATTTTTTATTTATTGATCTGTGTTGTGTAGTGTACAGTGGTGCTGGAATGGCATAAGGTGAGGAAATTTATGTCAATCTGCATGATGATGATAATAAACTGGATCCCAACGCTTCGGGGATGGCTATGTTGCACACTTTTCAACAAGAAATGGTTGAGCTAAGAAACCAGAATGATAGATTTTCATTAGCCAGTGAGGAGCAGGAAAAGCTTATCAGAGAATTAACTTCGCGGAACAGCCAAGAGGGTGAAAATTCTGGGAAGAGGAAGAATGATGAGTCTGAGGATGATGATGATGTTAGGCATCAGTATAAGCAGATAAATGAATTACAAAGGGAATTCTGAAAGATCAAACCTCCCTCGTATGATGGGGAGAAGAAGGAAGATGTTGAAGCTTGGTTGTTGAACATGATTAAGTATTTCCAGGTCTATGAATATGAAAGCAATCTGAAGGCAAAATTAGTTGTTTACCAACTACAAGGTAAGGCTACCTTGTTGTGCGAGGAGACGAAAATGGTTCATGCCATTGATGAAAAGACAGTTACTTGGGAATATTTCCAGGTTAAGTTTAAAAACCACTATTTAAATTAACATTATTGTGATGATAAAGCAAAATAATTTCATGAGCTTAGACTGGGACAGCTTACTATTGATGAGTTTGTCACCAATTTTACTAATCTTTTGATATATGTCCCTTACATTAGGGAAGAGAAGGCCAAGGTACAAAGGTTTTTGAACTTCTTTCCTGTTGTGTACAAAGAGAAGATCGAGTTTGATAACCCAAAAACTATGGACGAGGTAGTGAGGAAAGCTAGATTATGCTACCAGTAATTTAAAGGAAAGGCTGAGCATGGAAAAGGCTGCCTAAACAAAAGTGAAATTAAAGGGAAGAAACCGAAACCAGCTTACTTAAGGAATTTTGGTAGGGACCATTAGAGGAAAAAGTTTAATAAACCAAAAGAAAGCCAAACAGCTCAGTCTCAAATTGGTTCCAAACAACTAGATGAAGGAAATAAGAAGGAAGGCACAGTCAAAATGAGGGAACCTTTGAAATGTTGGGGATGTGGAGAACCCCATGTTTTGAGGGATTGTCCCCACCGAAACATTCAAATGATTATGAGAGATTGAGAAGCTACTATAGTAAATGACATAGAAAGAAATATACCCACTATGAGTGCAGCCTTGGAAAATCGACAAGCAGAACACCAAGCTACCATGGTTGAAATGGAGGGTAAGATTTCTGACCAATCTGTTACTGTTTTGATTGATCCAGGTGCTTCTTTGAGTTACATTAGTCAAAAAATGGTAGAAAAATGCAATCTCAAAACTGAAAAATTTAAGAAATCTTGGTTGGTCCAACTAGCCACTGGCACCAAAAGGAAGGTAACTCATAAGTTACCTCAAACACCAATCAAATTAAATGATTTTCAAACATAAGTAAATCTAAACATTTTTCCATTAGGTTCGTATGACTTGCTGATTGGAATGGACTGGCTGGAAAAGCGAAAAGCGATGATGAATTGTTGGGATAAAACTCTACATTGCATAGATGAAAAAGGGAAACCTTTTATTCTCAAGGGAAAACCAAAACCCATCTCTGTAAGACAAATATCAACACTGCAATTAAAAAGAACAGCTAGGAAAGGATATCAAGTATATGCAATACAAGTAGAAGTGACAGAACAGAAACCTGAATAAAATCTGTTGGATACTTTGCCAGTAATGAGAGAGTTTAAGGAAGTCTTTCCAGAGGAGATTTCTCATCTTCCCCCCAAAAGAGAGATTGAATTTTCAATCGATTTGGTGCCGGGAGCAACACCTGTTTCTCGAGCCCCTTATCGAATGAGTCCCCCCGAACTCATGGAACTAAAAATGCAATTGCAAGAATTGCTGGATAAGGGCTATATCCGACCGAGTGTTTCTATTTGTGAAAAAGAAGGATGGAACCTTTAGGATGTGCATTGATTATCGTCAACTTAATAAGTTGACTATTAAAAACAGATACCCTTTGCCCAGAATTGATGATCTTTTTGACGAAGTGAGAGGAGCTTCAGTATTTTCGAAGATTGACTTAAGGACTGGTTATCACCAGCTCAGAATTAAAGAAGAAGACATCAGCAAAACAACTTTTCGAACCAGGTATGGTCACTACGAATTTGTAGTCCTACCTTTTGGTTTGAAAAATGCCCCTGCCACCTTTATGTGCCTAATGAATAGTGTGTTAAACAAGTACTTGGATAAATTTTTACTTGTGTTCATAGATGATATTTTAGTTTATTCCAAAAATGAGGAGGAGAACAAAGATCACTTGAGGATAGTGCTGCAAACTTTGAAAGAAAACCAGTGATATGCCAAATTCAGTAAATGTGAATTCTATAAGGACAAGATCCAATACTTGGGACTTATTATTTCTGAACAAGGGTTGGATGTTGACCCTGAAAATATAAATGCTATTAAAGAATGGCCTGTGCCTACTGATGTTTCAACAATAAGATCATTCATGGGGATTGCAGGTTATTATCGCAGATTTGTGGAGAGATTTTCTGCCATAACATATCCCATAACATCATTACAAAAGAAGGGTGTAAAATTTGAGGGGACTGAAAAATGCCAAAATAGTTTTGAACAAATCAAACTAAAACTCACTACAGCCCCTATACTGAAGATTGCAGATCCTGATAAAGAATTTTTTGTATGTATAGATGCCTGTAGAGAGGGGTTGGGAGGAGTCCTTTTGCAGGAAAATTCAGTTATTGCATATGAATCTAGGAAACTGAAGACACATGAACAAAACTATAGTGCATATGACTTGGAGTTGGCTACTATTATTCATGCCTTGAAGATGTGGCAGCACTATCTTCTCGGGAAAAAATTTACATTAATGACTGATCATATTAGTCTTAAATATTTCTTTTCCCAAACTGATTTGAATGCTAGACAAGCCAGATGGCTGTCTTTTCTGAGTGAATTTGATATGGACATAAAACATATCAGAGGGAAATAAAATAAAATTGCTGATGCTTTGAGCAGAAATGCTTGCCAAAATATAAACAGCATTGGAAGTAGTGTAAAATTGGAGTTAGAAGATTTAGTGAAATAGGTAGCAGACTAGGATCCAAATTATGAGAACCTATAGGTGAAAAAACTAAAGAAGGAGATGGTTGAATACACTCAAAACCGGAAAGGATTGATCTGCTACAAAAACAGATTATATGTTCCCAATGTAGAGTCTTTCAAAAGAGAGATCCTAGATGAATATCACAAACAGCCTTATGCAGGGCATCCTGGATATCAGAAAATGTTAACAGCTTTGAAAAAGAAGTTGTTTTGGCCAGGAATGAAAAGAGATGTAGTAGAATATTTAGCTAGATGCATGGAGTGTCAACTAGTTAAAGTTGAACATCAACATCCTGCTAGTATTTTAAATCCTTTGCCGATTGCAGAATGGAAATGGGATACCGTTTCTATGGATTTCATAACAGGGTTACCCAAAACCATGTACCAACATGATTCAGTGATGGTAGTAGTAGACACTTTAACCAAAGTTGCACACTTCATACCGGTGAAATCTACTTTCGGGATAGCCCAAGTAGCGGATGTGTTCCTGAAGGAAATAGTAAAACTCCATGGGGTCCCAAAGGTGATTGTTTCGGACAGAGATGCTAAGTTCACAAAAACCTTGTGGAGAGGACTATTTGGAGGTATGGGCACTAAGTTGAATTTTAGTACTGCCTATCACCCTCAGACCGACGGTTAGACAGAGAGAACCAATCAGATTTTGGAGGATATGCCGAGAATGTATGTGATGGATAGGCCATCATAATGGGAAGATTACTTGCATTTAGCTGAATTTGCCTATAATAACAGCTATCAATCCTCCATTAAAATGAGTCTGTTTGAGGCACTCTATGGAAGGAAATGTCGTACACCTTTGAGTTGGAGGCAACCTAAGGATAAGCTAATGTTGGGACCAAATGATTTACAAGAGATGGAAAGAATTGTTAAACAAATACAAAGAAACATCAAGACAGCACAAGATTGCCAGAAGAACTATGTTGATAAGAAGAGGGTACATCGAGAATTTAAAGTGGGGGAACATGTGTATTTGCGTATTAAACCCAAAAAGAGCACACTTTATGCTGGAAGTTGTGCGAAACTGGCTCCTAGATATCGTGGGCCTTTTGAGGTGCTAGAAAGGGTGGGACCAGTGGCTTACAAGCTGGCCTTACCACCCCATGTTAAAGTTCATGATGTATTTCATGTTTCATTATTAAAAATATATATGCATGATGCTTCTCACATTGTTGATTGGAATGTGATACAGGTGGAACCAAAAGGGGAGTTCCTTCCAGAACCGCTTCAAATATTGGAGCGGGAAGAAATTGAATTGAGGAATCGAATAGTAGCAAGAGTAAAGGTGCAGTGGAAGCACTTTACTGCTGAAGAAGCTACCTGGGAAAGAGAAGCTGAAATAATGGAGAAATATCCATTTTTGTATGAAAAAAAAATGAACTCTAGTAGTTAGATATCAACACCGAGGATGGTGTTTGCTTTCAGAGGGGGAATATGTAACACCCCTAGTTATGTTTTTATTTTAAAGCTAGACATTTGAACTTTAATCCTGAGGGGAGTGGACCCGAATGGACAAGTAGTTTTTGGACGTAATTAAATATTTAAATATGAAAAATAAATAAAATAATTCTGTGCAGATTGACCAAAATGAGAATTATGAGATCACTTGCTAAATCCATGAGGATGGAAAGAGGCAATATTTCCCCAAAAATCTTTCAAAAATCCTTGAAAGAATTTATTTCCAAATTAGATTTTGAGGAAAATCTAGTTTCCCCAATGATGTGGAGAGTAGTTGGGAAGAGGTAAAAAGCTGGGAAAAGCATAAAGCAGCTTTAAAAATCCCTAAATAAGGGAAGCCTAGGCAAACAGGAAGAAAAGCATCCTGTAATTCTGGACGCAGAATTAGAAACAAGCTTTGGGGAGAAAAAGCTTAAATAATCTATTCCTGAACAGATTAGAGGTTGGTCTAGAATGGAAGTGATCTCAGCTCAGGGGTGAGTCCGGGAGATAGAGGGACTCTACGGTTGGGAGGACTGGTCAAGTACCAAAGTGGTATGCACACGGTATTATGAATTATTACAATTAATTGTTGTTAAGTGTAAAGGTTAATGATTGTAGCTGTATAATTCTTGCAATGTTTTATTTGTGCTGGTGTTCCATACATTTACAGAATGGTAGAGTAATTAAACTCTGTCAGTCCTGCATGGTTGCAGGAACCAAAAATATGAGGACAAATCAGCCAGAAACTCTAAACCAGTTCCTGGCTTAAATCTGGAGATTATGTTACCTCATAATTTATAACTATGTAACTTTAATTTGTTTCTGTGAAAAGTAGAATTAATTCAGTAAACATTATGGAAACCCATAAACCCGTGGGTAGGAGGAATTAAGTACATACAGGGCAGACCTATAGATTTCTGAAGTAACTTAGTGAGGTACAGAGACATATATTTCCAGAATAGCATTGCATGTCTATTTATAAATTTCCCTTCTATAATAAGGATAGAATGGAAGAAAATAAACTTTAGTACCATGGAAATCTTCAGATAGCAATGAAATAGAACTAAACATAATTGCCAAACTTGTACATAATTATGAACTCAGAGTTATGTATAAAACTGTATGACTAACATCCTTTACCAAGGAATGATCAAAACTGAATACTTATTGGAAAAATAAGAAGTGCATGGAAATTTATATAAAGGCCTGCTAATTATATAAGTTGTGGAAGGTAGAAATTAACAGTTCATCAGATCTATAAAATATGAGAGTTAATAATGCTAGTTAAACTGGAACTGTGACCCTATAGAAAGAATTATACGTATATAGCTGCAGATAATATTTGGCTTGACATAAGCAACTCTTACAATGGAGTTTCAAACCCATTCATATAAAGAGAATCCCCTGTGGGAGTCACATAATACACCCAAAATTTTAGAGCCTATGGAACTTGTAGTTATTCATTCACTGAACTACCATAAATTTGAAGACTCCTGAAAAAAAGGGGACTTATATTCATTCATGCTATGGTCGTGAAGAGAACCTGAAAGGAAAAATAAAACAAATGAACTTATTGTTCCTTCACTCAGATTTAAGCAGATATTTATTGAACAAAAACAAATAGAATGAGCAATAACAGGGAATCGAAATCTGTACACCATTTGTTATTGATAATAGAGACGAATGGTCAATAAATGTATCTGTGAAATTCTAAAGACAAATTATGGAATTATACTATCATGTTCCTAATAACAATTCAAAACTTAATTACTTTGGGAATTTCAGTGCCTGGATAAAAATTTTAACAGTCTCAGTCTTTGAGGAGAAATATTCCCTATCATAGAAACTATGTGACAATAACAATTTAAATTGTCTGAAAAATTTGGTGTATTAACATGAGAGAGCCTGGTCACACTTTGATGCAAGACGCGTCGAAACCGACCTGAAATTCCAGGATGTGCTGATATCAGTTTGAGTGAATTCCAAAGTCACCGAATATCAATTGAGAGAAAACCTCAAGATATTTGACCATACCTGCAACAAACACAAGGGCAACATGAGATTTCATTATAGCAAGAGGTATGAGAAAACCCCAAAATTTATGTACACGAACTACGCACAAAAACAAAGGTTACCTTTGAAATTGGATGGTTGAGTCTCCAGTTTCGACCTGTAGAACGAATATATAAGTAAATTAAAATCATTCACGAAAATGAAAATACAACCCAGGAATAAATTTGTACCAATGGATCGATGGCTTACCTGAGGTAGTGATTGCTCGCTTTGAGCCAGGACAAGTCAACAAATGAACGAATGACCTCAGCAAAGTCACGAAAGACAAAGAGGGCTATGTTCCTATTCAGAAACGATGGGGTGTTAGTATCACACATCAATAATAGGAAACAAAAATCAACATAATCGAACGGAAAAACCTCCACGAGACTAATGCAACGAATTCCTGATATTAAACAAGACTATTGGAAGAAATCATTGCATTTAAACTCAGCTCGAGCAATGTCAACAGAGCGTATTGCTATTTCAAAAAAAAAAAAAAACATATAACAAGAATGTAAGTCTCACAGTTGAAATGGTAAAGGGTTCAAACTTCCATACTTGAATATTAAACGATTGGGTGATGGATAAGCTCGCAGCTGGGGAGAGACGATGCTTCATTATTTCAACGAGTAGAGTCTCGACACCGAGAGGCGATCAAAACAAATGAGGAGAGAAAGAACAACCTTGATAATGAAATGAAAGTTTATACAAATGCCTCCAAACAAAAATGCATGAAACTTTAATTGGACACGAGAAATCTCCACCGTCCAAGTGGCTTAAATCTATGACGTGTACACGGATTGGTTGGCGGGATGGGCATTTAAGACATAGCTGTCCAACATTAAATTGAAAATCTATGAAATTCATTTCATAGTACCTCTATCATGTTGTATGGTCTCCGAAACTTCAAGAGCAGCTTGGCATGGCAACGCATAATGCCAACGTAGCCACCTACAATTTGAGCGTGAACAAAATGAAAGCCAACAAAGTAAAAAATCAACAGAGAACCATCGAGTGTAGTGACATGGAGACTTGACACGATGTTTAATTTCCAATATCCATTAAATCGACTTTGCCTATGACGCAGCTCAAGTACATTGCAGTTAATGTGCCTAGCTTACTGTAAACTCATCATAAATAACATGTACAAGAGATAACATCGATGGTCGGGAATTACCTATTGTATATTCGAAACCCGGGCCACGTAAGTATCATAAATTCATATAAACGACAATAAGAATTAAATTAGGAATAAAACCCTCAGTATATAGAAGAAATCGACATTCGACCTTAGCATTGAAATTCTTGGAGTTATATAAAAATGTAAACTATACAAATACCATATCTAAACCATACGAAAATACCACCAAAATCCAAAACTTAGGTATGATGAGTCTATACATGATGTCCAATAACCATAACAAATAAATTGATAAGTGTAGGGACAATATAGATATGGTAGTGTATATGTGGGTAATTCACATCATGTAGAGATAAACATGCATAGGAGTAATGCAACCATATAGTGGAGAGGATGATATATATAGGTAAGTTACATGAGCTAGAAAAAATTGGTGGAAAAAAAACAATAACACTATACCCACAAGAGTAATAGGAAGAATAGGAAACTCTATTCCACCAGATATTATAATTGACGAAATTCACAAATATCATAATGGGCAAAATTCGAAAGTAGAATTGAATAGATGTTGTCAAAAGAAGCACAAAACTAAAAAATTAATAGAAAAAAAAAATTATGATGGGGTGGAAGGAAGAGACGTTACAATTGGATGACACATGATTTGTATGATTATATATGCATAATCTTGTACTAAGCAGGATGTGGTAGGGGGCATGGTTATTTGCAAACAAGAATGCTGAAATTATAAATTATTGTGGAAGTCATGATACATGACGTGTATGATTATATATGATTAATCTTGTATTGAGCAGCATGTGACAGCGGACGTGGTTATTTGCAAACAAGGATGTTCAAATTATAAATGGTTGTGGAAGTCATGAACCAAAATAACTGTGGAAGTCTTGCACAATTTTTGGTAAAAAGTGAATAAGTTAATTATGAAATTCATTTGATTCCTTTGATCTGTGAGATTGTGATGTGTGCAGGTCTTGGAACAAAGCCTTACCAATGAACCATCAGATGGGTATGAGCTCACAATCAGTATCTTAAGGTGAAGCGTGGAGTTTCAAAGCAGAGTAGATGGGAAGCCATGGAAATTAGGGCACAGAGTCCTAAATCCATGAAATATAAAAACGTGGAGTCTTGGATCTATAATAAATAGACTAGGGCGCAGAGTCCTAGATCCATGAAAGATAAAGACGTGGAGTCTTGTATCTATAATAAAATGATTGGGACGTGGAGTCCTAAATATTTAAAACATCAAGGTGTGGAACCATGGATCCTTGGAGTAGATAAGGGCATGGAGTCCTCAATCTACTAAGGCACGAAGATATATGCTATAGGGATGCAAAATCCCTATTCTATGGAAGAAAAATACCACTCGTGAGCAATTCAAGGATGAATTTCCTTAATAAAATATCATTTCTGACAATGCTAGAGTGACTTTCTAAAAATAGAAAGTCATGTCATGTCTAGCATCTCAAGTATGACTTTCCAAAAATAGTAAATCACCTTCACTCAATGGGTAATCAAATATACTTGAAGAAAAATCACTTAACTTATCATTAATCAATATGAATAGTTCAAACTCAACTTAATCCTCAATATTATTAATATTACTATTATCTTTTATGAGACTATGATATTATTATTAAAAGGGACTTACAAGTCTCTTTCATCTCCTCATTCACTTCACACTTCTCTCCTTGACAACTCTCATGACTCTATGTTCCACTCTATTTTAATAATATAGTACACTCTATTTTAACACTCTCTTTTATGCACTCATCAAAGAATGGCATATTCCTCTTACACTCATTAAAGACATGTCATAAAAGATTCCTCTTACACTCTCTTTAATGCATATGTTACACTCTCCCTAAATAAGGCATACACACCTCTCCTTAATGGCATGAGTTATACTCCTCCAAATGGAATACAAAGCATGCATATTACTTCTCTTTTATGACAAGAATTTTTAGCTCCTCCTATATATGTTTCTCATGTATTCTCACTTTGGGGAGGTGCATTGTGATACCAAGAGTTGGAGAGATTTGAAAAATATTAAGAGAGTGAGAGACTTGGAGAGTAGCCAATTTCTTTTTTAATAAATTTGAAATCCCTTAACTAAATTACTAGGTGGCTATACATGGTGCAGCTGACCATGAGTGGTATTTGGAGGAATTTAAATTTATCTTCCTCAACTTGCCTTGGCTTTCTCTCTACTACTATAATTTTGTACTGTTTGTGAGCTTTTACAGCTCGGGGGTTCCAGGGGGAGGAGTTCTCCCTAGATATGGTTGGGTGGAAAACCAGATGGTTCAAATGAGTTGGCGAAGGGATCAAAGGTCTATCATATTCTCAACGATTGGAGTTGAATATCTCTTCAACATTAAGAAATTAAATCAAATATTGAAGGTAGTGAAATATAAATTCTATAGGACTTTGGTAAGTGTTTCATGATTTATGATTATGTTTTAAATGAAAATTAGAACATATTTTGGAAATGGTTTTCATAATATGTTGAAAATGAACTGGAAAATATTGTAAGCAGGAAATATTATTATTTTTACTATATATATGGAAATGATTATGCATCAATAAGTGTTAAATTTTAAGCCTACGGGATAAGTGTAACACCCCCAAGTTCTATGCTTTTCAAATGAGACATGTGAACATAAATCCAAAGGGGAGTGGACCCCAGTGGATGATTAGTGTGTGGATGTGGTTAATTTTGTAATTATGAAAAAAAAAAAAAAAAATATTATGTGTACTATGACCAGATGAGAACATGAGATCCTATTCAATCCATGAGGTAATGGAAAAGGAAAAGGATTCTCCTTTCCCCAAATCTTTCAAAAAAAAAAAATCCTTTAAAGAAACTATTTCTAATTTAGATTTTTGAGGAAAAAATCTACAAATTTCCCAATGAAGAGGAGTAGTTGGGAAGAGGTGAGAAAAAGCTGGAAATGAGGAAAAGCTTAAAGCAAACTTTAAGGAGTCCCGTAAACCTTAGCCTAGGCTAAACAAATAAAGCATTCCGAAATTATTGAAACAATAATTGAAATGCTTAGGGAAAGCACAAATTTTAAATAAGTCAAGCCTGTGAACACTGCTACTGTCGTCCGTTCTAGGAGATCTCACGGGGGTGAATCCTGGGAGATAAAGAGGATTCTACGGTTGGGAGGACTGGTCATAGTAGAGGTGTGCATGCATAAATTTGGAGATATCTGTAAGTCTGTGGTAAATATATTCCTTTGTTTTATGAAATTTTGATGTTATAGTTCTTTATGCAATTTACGAAGTTGTGATGTTATAGTACATTAAGGATGTATGAATTGTTATGTTATGTTACATTTTGCAACTTTTAGATGGATTAATGGTTAAGTAACTTAGATGGCTTAATGGTTAAGTAACTTATGTAACTGCAACTATAGCTATTGACAGTAGAGACAAATGGTTGGGGGTAGAGATGAAAACATTGTAATAATGAGGGTTGAGATGATAGACCAATTGAGCAGCCAATATAATAACTATATATATATATATAGGTACAGATGGCTATCTTTTAACGGAGTATTAAATTTTGGTGTGTATAAACAGATGATGTTAACAAACCAGTAACCATGAACATTAAGTTCCCAAACAAATAAATCTATCATAACCATACTGATGGTACAGAATTCACTGTGATCCATCACAGAAAGCAGGGAACAACAACCCTCAGCTATGTTACAATGGAAAGAACTGTAATAAGTAGAATTTACAGTATTCTAGTGAATGTAAAGGTACACATATAGAGGTAGCAGTTGAAACCTAACTAAGTACGAGAATCACATGCTAGGGATTTTAAACTATCCAATTCAATATTCTCTCCCTCCATTGGAGGGAAGCAAGAGGAGCTGTCTCCTAGTTTTCCCCTGGAACAGTTGAATCTGTACCATAGTGTCTCACATATTGAATGGTTAAAACAGACAAGTAAAGGGGGGAAAAAGCCTAGGGTAAAAATCTGTTGTGTAATAACAGTTTGCGTGAAGGAAGATTGTAAGCATGTGGGAAATACCACGCACATAGCATCTGGTTACCATCCATAGAACTACTGAGAAATTAGTGGAGCAATGGTGGTGAACTGCACAGAGATAGATGTAGGCGAGGAGGCATACATCTATACTTCGATGCTGAACTTTTACATATTGAAACTATTAGCAGGCCGGCAAAGCCGGGGAGTTGATTAAGGGCCTAGTGATCATCCTGCACAGAAAACCTGAGAAATACGAAGTCAAATATATAGATACATAAGCCTACTATATGAAAAACAGTCTGCACTGTAAGTGTTTCAATATAACAGCTAACATCTGTTATCGATGCATAACAGATTATGAGCAGGTGTCTATAGACATGTTATGAGGAAAAAAAAAATGGGGTTGGGAGACGTGACAAATGGTATCGGAGCCCTAGTACAACAATTTGGGCTGGCAATTGTGCTCACTGCTTATCTGTGTTGTAAGTGTATACAGTATGAATTGTCTACATATGTAAAATTAATCTTAGGACAATGAGAAAATTGGTACTACATTGAATCAATTCCATCTTAACATAACCCCTTTCAGATTTGGACTGGTTGTAGACCATTAAACCAGTAGAACAGAAAACCAGAAGTTTAAAACCAAGGTAGGTTAAAATCTGAGTTTACTTGATCTCTGCATCTGATGAATTTTTGTGGAATCCCTTGAAAAAATATATATATATATAAATATTTGATCTGCTATACTTATGGGGATACTATGGAAATATTATATAGGCACTAACTATGCATGATCTGTAGCAGAAATTGTGCACAACTAAGATGCATCTAGTAGTTAAATAATATTCCTACCATTGATAGAGTGCATACATGAGTAATCTACCAGTTATAATAATGCTAGGGAAAGAGAAATTTTACACATATGGCAGTAGCTTAGTTAGTTGGGCAGAGACTGCAAGTGTCATTATATTTAATTTCTTGAGCACCGGTAACATATACAAATACTTACCTTATAATAAATGGTCCTTGAACAAGCACTACTAAATACATATAAGATACCTCAAGGAAAAGTCGATAAATGGGAATATGCATCATGGTATATGTAGTCATAGATTTTTACTACAAATCCAAAGCAATTCTGCATTCATATAAAGGTTAGAGTACCTTATGTAGGAAGGAAATTATTAGCCATTTGAAAAGAAAAAGGTATGGTTACAAAAGAAATATTTAACCATAATGAACAGTGCTTCACGGACTTTTTCATACATGTCTAAGTAGTTAATAAGCAAAATAAAGATAGTTATTTTGCGTATCTTAAGTTAGGACTTAGATGTCCTTCTCATTCGAACAACCATATGAACCTAATCTATATCATATATGAAAAAGAATGAATGAAGCCAATTTAAAAATAAGTGCATGCGCCTACTATATATATGTATATCTACGTTTACACTATGGTAGATGCCGTGAAATAGAAATACGAAAACTCAAAATAAAACCCCAACTAGGGTTACGGCAATAAAAGGAATTGAGGAACGATTTTAACAATTACAACATAGTGATTTGCGCCGAAATCGTTGATCAATCCACCCTACGATTTTCATATGCACCTAGGACGACGGTCAAGGTCAGACCAGGGGTTTGAATGCAATATTTTTATATACACAATGCATATAACTGTGAAAACGGTGTAATACGAAATGTTCAACCTAAGAGGCGAGCCACCGCCGAGATGCCACAACGACAAAACCTACAATTTCACTCATATGTAAGCGGAACCAGACAGGTAGCCACCATAGGTTCGCTCAATCGGGGTATCACGAATCATTCGTCCCCGAGAAACAAATCTGGTTGGCCGAAACCCTACTGATAGATGGACAGCGACACAAAAAAAATAAAAAATATAGCGACAGTCACAACCCTTCAAATCTATTCTGAGAAAGAAGAGCTGTACGAATCCTCCGCAAGGGATCACTGATTTAGTTCATGGCGTTCGATTTTCTTTCCGACTTCGGAAAATTCAGAAGGAAACAGCCATATTAAACACCAAAATTATAAAAACCAAAAAAAAAAAAAAACCACAGAAAATCCACCCTCGGCCGAGCCACGAGAAATGGAGCTAGGGCATCCCCACCATGAATAATAAAGCAAATTGAAATTTATTAGGCTACTGTGCAGGGCATGCAGCTTACTACACTTTCTAAGCGTGATGATCCAACAACCCTTCCAGCTGTGCGTATCAAAAATCCACGCGCTGAGGGTATACTGTTCACTGGAAGAACAACAGAAAGACAACCGTAGATCTGTGGTTCAGCGTGGAGGATGTCCGAAATTATATCTTCGGCACCCTACCTCGCATGAACCGTTAATAGCGCTGCAGATAGATGGATCCTAGTTCACGGTAAAATTTGATACCGATGACTCATCCTCATCGCCGCGTTATTCCATCTAACCACACAGTCTAAACTCTAAGACTGAGAACCTGTAGGGTAGCAGAATAAAGCAAATAAAATCGCCTTCAGGGTTAGTTATAAACTGCAACTGAGGCATAAGACAAAACTGGAACGCAAATAAACGAGACCATACTTTCATAACCAATGCGCAACTCATGGGAAAAGAAGATGGTCATGGTTGCGCTATAGTTCAGGAGTTCAGTCATTGTTCACGTATAAACGTAAACTCTAAGACCTGAGAGCACGCCATGCCCTGCATCTTCTGGCGCAGGTCTTATTTTGATTGAGCAAAGGGAGAAATCATAAAGAACGCTCCGGTGATTAGGTTGAATAGTTATGAAAGGTATGCATGAAACCCTAATTCCTCTACCTATCACTTCAGATTTAACAGACGCAGATTGATGGAAAGGAGTACTCAAAACTAGGCTACGAGCGCCAGAGGTGGAGGTCAAGGCAGGTACGGGCTCAGAACTTTACGTTGCCGGCTACATGTTATCAGAACAGGAGCCGCCGATCACAGCACTCGACTCTGCCGAGCGAAGGAGAGGTCAACACGTCGAGTGCCGAGTACAAGGGCCGCCGTAGTTGTTCCCTTCGCTTGAGGAGGAGACGGTTCCTGAATAAAACCAAACAAATCAATAAAACTTCAGGATCATCATATCACGCAAATTTTAAAAAAAAAAAAAAACCCTGTTGGTAGATTAGACAGATCCACCGTGCATGGTACTGGGAAATCAAAACAGAAAAACAACCATCACAGGAATCCGACGTGTTGGCGTCGGTCACAATCCGAGCGAAGTAAGTAATGGACAGAATGTGTGACTACACGCAGGTGCGCCGGCTAACACCATAGAGAGTCATCGTAATTGCAGTAAGCGGCGGCGTGATATCCCACGAACCCTAACTATTACAACGCAAGGGGGTTATGAAATCCGGTTGATATCAGTGGGTATGATCGATTCGTAGGATCTGCAACTAACAATGATAACAACACAGCTGTTTTCAGAATTTCCGTGGCGAACACGTGTACAAGCCAGGCGTATGGCGGAGAGGAGGTCGTCTTATAAGTGTGGGGTATGGCCATTCCATAATTTCCACCCGTGACTGTAAAATTATAAATATGTTCATTAAAAAAATCCAGAGGTATATATATTAAATGTTGCTCTCGAGCACTTTAACCCTACGACCCTCGAATATTTTAATAAGGTTAAAAACTTTATGACTATATCTAATTATATCATAAATACCCCTTAGCCATAGTGGATAAGTATCCGGAGCGATATATCTACACATATAACTACAGTGCGCATATTCGAGTTTGTGGGTGGACTCGATATTATATATGGTTAAATGTAATATATATATATTCATTATGATGATGGGAAATATTAATTGTGAATATATATAGGCCATGGGCAGATGTATTAACTATAAACCAAGATATCTCATGAAGATATAGGGGTGTAACTATATATGTAAGTCATAAAGAAAAAAATTATATCTGAGAGTTAAATAACTCTATCTCCTATTGAATACATATTAATTTCATAGTGCTATACCTTAGGGATCGTATGAGGTATATAAATGACATCTATGTATCTCTATATAGGTTTGGGGAAAAACAACCAATAGTGGAGGTGTACACGAAAGTAGGAGATAAAATAAAATGTTATGTACATGAGGGAAATATACCTATAAGTGTACTCAAAGTGTTGTTTAATTGGAAGAATGAATCCATCATTTAGACCACTAAACCTTCAAAGTGTACCTAGAGAAAAAAATACCAAGACAAAATATATCGAATACAATGTGATATAGATATATGTACATTCATTGTATCATTGAACTAATAAGGCCAAGGTCATATAGACTCTACTCGGTTATTTAAAATATGTATTTATGGTAGCTGGAAATACATATGGATATATATATATAAGGTTGTTAAATATATATATATCTTTAGTTCATGTTATATATATAAATATAAGTCGTACTATATGTGGATGTGTGAGTAAATAATTTAGATGTATTTAATCCATAATAGATATGTACGTATGGGTTTTATAACACCATATAGGGAGGTGGGAATAAATAAATTAAATATATTTATTCCACAATAAATAGGTATATATGGATTTTATAATGCTATATACTATGGTTCCAGGTTGTATGTACATGATATATATATCCAATCCATGTGGAGCAAAACAACCGATACACACTACACAAGTGTAGTAGATGAAATAAAATGTTATGTACATTAGAGAGATAAAAGGTTATGTACATTATTGTTTAAGGGTTATTATTTCTTGAATATTTCCCTAGAGAAGGAGACGGAAAAAAAAAAAAAAAAAACCTTAGAGGTTGTAACAATATAGAATCTTCTAGA
Source organism: Pinus albicaulis (assembly GCA_034641835.2). Taxonomy (NCBI): domain Eukaryota; kingdom Viridiplantae; phylum Streptophyta; class Pinopsida; order Pinales; family Pinaceae; genus Pinus; species Pinus albicaulis. The sequence continues at coordinate 28,211 of JAXQQM020092632.1, forward strand.
TGGAGAAAATTTTTGAGAATTATGAAAGGGAGAATTAGTTGATGGGTTATGGACCTAATATAAAATACCCACATAAATATATAAATACCTATATAAATACATATGTATAGGTTGGATTTGCAAAGTTACCCTTCAAAATTTTAGAGGTAAAATAATTAAATATATATATATATATATATATATGTAAATGTACATATATATGGGATTTAATAAGTGGGATTTAATACAAGAGCATTTGAATTGAAGGTATTAGTAGTGCACTTTAATTGAAATTAATCAGTTGCACCGGTGGGAACTTTGGCACTATAAATTGTATTTAAATACGAATTGAAAAAAAAAATATATATATACGTTGTCTGGAAGGAATAATTGTGGGGTGATGTATGTTATAATACTATGTGTTACCATAATTATTGGCACACAAGAAGAAAGAAAGGTATATTGAAATATATCGAGAAAGGTGGATAATAGGAAAAAGACAATTTATATTTAGTAGAGGTATGTTAAATATAAGTTGTAAATCCTTAATTAACTATCAAATATATATATGCATATATATAAAATAATAATAATTATCCTGAGAAAGGATAGAATAAAAGGAGACAAATTGCACGTGGGACATAAGTGAAGTGGTAAACATAAGTATGAGTTATAAACCAGTTAGATAGTTAGTTCAGTAATGGTGGAACATTGCATATTAACTAATGTAATGCAGACCCCTTACATTGAGTTATGAATGAATGAATGAAGGGGTAAATTAAAATTTTCCTGAGGGTTTACTTAAGGAAGAATATTCTGGTAAGAGTGGAAGAATGACTTCCTAATTATTTATTTATAATTATTTATATTCTTTCATGGAAATAAAGTATATTTTCAAATTGGTATATTTATGGGTTGCTTTTGTTAGAAAGCATGAAAGATTTATGAGTTGCTTTTGTTAGAAAGAATAGAATGCTTTTATGCAATAGAAAAGAAGGAATTCTTTTATGACTCAGGAAAAAGTTGAAATACTTTTCTGATTTATGAAATCTTTTCCATTTTAAGCTGATGAGTCTTTGAAAAAGGGGAAACTGTGTCAAAGTCATTTTTGGCATTAACAAGTATTGATATTGTAAATGTGATGAATTCTAGAAATTACCTTTATCACTAGAAAAGGAAACATGAATTCTCACTATAAAAATTTTGTGGTGCAAATTTTATTAAAGTTAAATTTCTTGAGTCTTAAATTCAAAGACAGAGAAATGATGTGAAATCATACAGCTACAACCGAGAGAAAAGAGGATGAGCTGTATTTTGGAATTGGGTGGGGGAAACCCATCAGTTCCAAAATTGTTCACTTAAGTTTTGAACGAGTGGATACCATTTCATGTGAGAGGTAAGCATGGAATGGTAGAGATTATTAAGGAATCTAGTTGTTACTAATTAAATTAAGTAACTAACAAAAGAAACAATGAAAATATACTAAAAGTACAACTATAAAATGAGCAAGGGTAAGCATAACCATGCATATGATCCAATTGTTTTCTCTCATTTATGTGTACTAATGAAAAAGTTGAGAAATTGTTTAGACAAGTGTGTAACAGGAAATTGGGCACTCTGGAAACGAAGAGTAAGAAGGTGAAGATAAAGCACCTAGAAAATCCAGAAAAAAACTGAGCAAGTTGCGTGAGGAAAGAATCTCACCGAAAAACAAGAAAGGATAAGTAGTGTACTAAAAGTACACTAAACTATTTTGAACCTGAACGGTTTGAGTTATAACTGAATGTCTTAAGTTATTGAAATGCAGAATGTTGTTGTGAATTATCAATTATATGTACCTGATCTTACTTACATTGGTATGAATTGTGGACAGAGAAATCAGAATAAAATATCTTCCATACAGACTTCTTGCAAAGAAGTAGGAAGAAAACAAACTGCATAAGGCATCAGTAAATAGAGTGGAGGCAGGAGAGTACACTGCTGGAAACTAATGGCTTAGCCCTACCATTGCTTATTAAATTTCCTGATATATTTTATGTCTCCTTGTTGGAAAGGAAAAGTTATAAATTTTGTATATGATGCTTCTCACATGATTGATTGGAATTGTGGTTCAGGTGGAACCAGAAGAGTAATTTCCTTCCAGAGTCGCTTCAAAGATGGAAGCGAGAAGAAATGGAATTGCGGAAGTGAACAGGAACTCGGGTAAAGGTGCAGTGGAGCACTTTACTGCTAAAAAGCTACATGGCACAGAGAAGCTCAAATGATGGAAAAGCATTCATAATTATGTTCAAAAATCAACTAGTAGATAGTTGTCAACACCGAGGACGGTGTTTATTTGCAGAGGGGGAATATGTAACACCCCCAAGTTCTATGCTTTTCAAATGAGACATTTTAACATAAATCCAAAGGGGAGTGGACCCCATCGGATGATTATTGTGTGGATGTGGTTAATTTTGTAATTATGAAAAATAAATAAAATATTATGTATGCACTATGACCAGATGAGAACATGAGATCCTATGCCTAATCCATGAGGTAATGTAAAAGGAAAAAGGACTTTCCCCAAATCTTTCAAAAATCCTTGAAAGAAACTATTTCTAATTTAGATTTTTGAGGAAAAATCTAAATTTCCCCAATGAAGAGGAGTAGTTGGGAAGAGGTGAGAAAAAGCTGGAAAAGCTGAGGAAAAGCTTAAAGCATCTTTAAAGAGTCCCAGAATGGGAAGCCTAGGCCAAACAGGAATAAAGCATCCTGAAATTCTGGACGCAGAATTGGAAACAGGCTTGGGGAAAGCACAACTTAAATAAGCTGCTCCAGAACAGATTTAAGTTAGTCTGTTCTGGGGAGGATCTCTGCTCGGGGGTGAATCCTGGGAGATAAAGAGGATTCTACGGTTGGGAGGACTGGTCATAGTAGAGGTGTGCATGCATAAAATTGGAGATATCTGTAAGTCTGTGGTAAATATATTCCTTTATGTTTCATGAAATTTTGATGTTATAGTCCTTTATGCAATTTATGAAGTTGTGATGTTATAGTACATTAAGGTATGTATGAATTGTTATGTTATGTTACATTTTGCAACTGTTAGATGGATTAATGGTTAAGTAACTTAGATGGCTTAATGGTTAAGTAACTTATGTAACTGCAACTATAGCTATTGACAGTAGAGACAAATGGTTGGGGGTAGAGATGAAAACATGGTAATAAGGAGGGTTGAGATGATAGACCAATTGAGCAACCAATATAATAACTATATATATATATAGGTACAGATGGCTATCTTTTAACAGAGTATTAAATTTCGGTATGTATAAACAGAAGATGTTAACAAACCAGTAACCATGAACATTAAGTTCCCAAACAATAAATCTATCATAACCATACTGATGGTACAGAATTCACTGTGCTCAATCACAGAAAGCAGGGAACAACAACCCTCAGCTATGTTACAATGGAAAGAACGGTAACAAGTAGAATTTACAGTATTCTATTGAATGTAAAGGTACACATATAGAGGTAGCAGTTGAAACCTAACTAAGTACGAGAATCGAATGCTAGGGATTTTAAACTATCCAATTCAATATTCTCTCCCTCCATGGGAGGGAAGCAAGAGGAGCTGTCTCCTAGTTTTCCCCTGGAACAGTTGAATCTGTACCATAGTGTCTCACATGTTTAAATGGTTATAACAGAAAAGTAAAGGGGGAAAAAGCCTAGGGTAAAATCTGTTGTGTAATAACAGTTTGTGTGAGGGAAGATTGTAAGCATGTGTGAAATACCATGCACAGAGCATCTGGTTACCATCCATAGAACTACTGAGAAAGTAGTGGAGCAATGGTGGTGAATTGCGTAGAGATAGATGTAGGCGAGGAGGCATACATCTATACTTCGATGCTGAACTTTTACATATTGAAAATATTAGCAGGCCGGCAAAGCTGGGGAGTTGATTAAGGGCCTAGTGATCATCCTGCACAGAAAACCTGAGAAATACGAAGTCAAATATATAGATACATAAGCCTACTATATGAACAACAGTCAGCACTGTAAGTGTTTCAATATAACAGCTAACATCTGTTATCGACGCATAACAGATTATGAGAAGGTGTCTATAGACCTGTTATGAAAAAAAAAAAAAAATGGGTTTGGGAGACGTGACAAAGTAAGGAAATAGAAACATATGAAAAGTATGCTTGGAGGAATCATTGTATTAGTCCTTAAAATACAAATGCATAAATAATGGCAGACAAGAGTTTCAAAGAAAATAATTGAGGTAATTTCAATCAATAGGTGCGTGAAATATTTAAAAATGTAGATAACACATAAGAATACATAATGAATTAAATGGATCACCATTGGTTAACTCTTATTTTGGAGTATCTCTATATATGTATTACAATGGCTAAGGATGCTTGCCATGGGTTTTTAGGAATGATTAAGTGAAAATAATGCTTGATGAATCTCAAAAACCTTAAATTCACTTACAATAGATGAAATGGTTTGGAAAATGATTTAGAAAATATATAAGCATTTCGAGATTAATTCTCTATTCTATTTTTTTATGCATGGTTGTAGATTCAACCTTGCATGCCATCTATTTGACAAAATTTGTAAATGAGATTTCAAGAGTCAGAATATTTGTTAGTTTAACAAAATTTCATCCATGGTTGGTTTTGTAATTGTTTAGCCCATCATCATTAGGTATCCATGCCTTATTGACATGTAACCCCCCATTTTATTCCAAAAATGTATTTTGTAGAATGCAGATCATAAATCTGGGTGATTTTCAAGATTATTGTTGTCAAGTATGGGTGTCTATTCTCGAGTTTTTGGTGAGAAGATTTACTTATTTTTAAATATGCCCACATTTGAAGATTTAATTTATGAATTTTATGAGTCAAACAGGTTGAGTAAGAATCATATTGTCATGATGGTTGCCAAGTTTTTGACAAGATGCGTCAATGGCTATATATTGCATACTTGCAAAATGTTTGTCATAATGAATATTTAAATTTGTGTATTGTCTGTAAAAAAAATCCTAAGTGAAATTAGGATTTGTAACCAAGATGTTTCTGGAATTTCTCAAGGAATATGTATGGTAATCCGAGTTAAAATTCATGGTGATAAAGTCAAATTCGGGTAAGTGAATCTAACAATTAGCTTGTTGGAAATTGTTTCTCATAATGTTTGATATTTATTCATCCCACTAAAGAGTATTTATTGTAAACATGGAAATTAGGCTTGAGGATCAAGTGATGGTTTTTGTTTGGGTTTGAATGAGACATTGGGTTTGAGCTTGTCTTGGGATTTGGAAACCAAAAAAAAAAATCATCGCATTTTATTTTTAGTGTTCAATATTTCTCTATAATACTCATGGTTAGTTAGGTGAGACCTTAGAATTCCAAATATTTTTTATTAAAAATATTTTATGTATATTGCAGATTTAATTACAAAAGATATTATATTTCTCTTTTAATTGATATTTCTATGTGGCCCACTATAAATGGAAGAAGACAAGTATAATATATTTTATATTTAATATAAAATTGAAGAATAATAAAAAATATTAATAATAAAAAATATTTAATTTCAATTCTAAGTAAATTAATTCAATAATACATTTAACTAGAATATTTCAATATCTTTTACTTATAAAATTTCAATATATATAAAAATAAAAAATACATTATAAAATAATTTAGTGATGATAATGATTAATTTTTAGTGAAACAAATGTGGTCTACCGGCTCCAAACTCATATTAATTGAGACTCTTTAATGTTTTAATTCTATGATGAAAAAGAAGGGAAAAAAACATTTCTAGATGTCTATAAATTTGATCATTTAAGAAGTCAAGAAGATTGGTAGTGTGGAAAATATTTTCGAAATGAGAAAAGATGTGAGTGAAACTGTTATTCATCATCAACCCTCTTATTATCCCAATGGTGACATATTCTTCATCCCAAGGTGTTCAATTCTTTCATCCCAATTGGAAGTGTTATTTATCTTCAACCCTCTTATTATCCCAATGGTGACATATTCTTTCATCCCAAGGTGTTCAATTCTTTCATCCCAATTGTTTTGGGTATTGAAGGACCAAATTTCAAGTTTCATTTCTAAGCTCATGACAATTAGTTCTTATCTTAGCACTATTCATTTTCTTCTTAACAATGATCAAGGAAAAAAGATAAAAAATTCTTTTATAATCCTTATTTATATGACAACTTTTGATATTTTAAATAAACTTTGAATTTCTGTTTCATATGTATAAAAATATAATCAAATTTTATATCAAGATATAATTGATTTTATGGACAACTTCTAAAAAGAATAACGTTATTGAACTTAAAGTTTGATATTTTAAATAATGTAATGAACTTAAATCCATCTTAAAATTAAAAATTTCCTTTATAATTCTTGAATTCCTCTTTCATACATATACTTATAAAATCAAAAGGTAGATAAATATATGATTAATTTTATGGAAAACTTCTACAAAGGAATAATGTTATTCAACTTAAGCTTTGTTATTTTAAATAATATATTGAAATTAAATCTATCTTAAAATAAAGATTTCCTTTATAATCCTTGAATTTCTTATCTCCGGAAATTTGGATCGATGGATTCATACTTATACTTGTAAAACCGCAAAAGCCCTTTTCAAAAGATTATGCAATCTGTGGGCTGATAATCAGCCGTCAGAAGCACTGGTAAAAAAAACCCACTCACACAAGCTATATCGTTAGCCATTCAACTACAAATCTCAAATCTACGGCCTTAACAAAGACGGAGGGACGTCATTATTCTCTGCCATCATCAACATACTTCGTTCTATCTGATTTTCTCTGCATACTGGATTTGACTCTCAGCTTCCATGTGAAGTTGAAGTGCCTTCCTCTGCATCAGTTTAAGCGTGTTCAGAAATCCATTATTCCTCGAAGGTGTCGATCTCTGCGTACAACCCAACATCTCAATAAAATCTGGTGTGACACCCACTATTTCAGCAGGCGAGGACCGTGAGAGCCCTTCAACCAAAAGAGCAGCCACGCCTCTGGCCAGCCCAGAATCAGAATCCGCTTCATAGTACACCTTCATGTCATCCATGAAGGCCCTCACCCACACTCCGGACGCACACCCTTTAACTTTGTTGTCCCTGATTTTAATTTTTTTTAGCTAGGGGCTTCATATTATTCCCATGCTGCAAGACTTCCCTAATCTTTGAACGAGTTTCTGGAACTTTCTGGAACAGTTTTACAAGATGCTGGAGCTTCGGTGGAAGCTCTTTAACAGCTTGTAGGCACACGATTCTGTGGGCAGGAGATACTGAGGGTGTTGGTTGTTTTCTGAGCATGGATTTTCTTAGGGGTACAGGAAACGAATTGGGTCCTACGCAGCTTAAGAGACCAACTGACATTGGGACTGTGCGCAACACAGCAACAAAATGAGAAACCACCATTGATTTCAAATCTTGAGATAGAATTCAGCGAGATATAATTTAATCAAAATTTTCATCAGGCAGGCGAAGTACGGGTGACGAAGGCTCCTTCCAAATCACAGACATCTAGAAGAGTATTCGAATGACAAAAGTTGGATTCATTTTCCTGGCGATAAGGTGTTGATGGATACCGTTCAAATGTTATTACTTTTTTTTGTTGATGGTTTTTGAGATTTAGATTTATCATAATTCATGGGATTGATTATGGTATTTATAGGACAATTTATGGTATTGACTATGGTATTTATGTGTACAGTATTTAAAAACGCCGTAGTCTAACTAGCCAGAGGAATCTCCCTGAAAATCATGAAAATTCCGATAAGATTTTCAGAAAATCCGGCAGGAATTTTTCTAAATCCATGTTATAACTATCAAAGTTTAATATTTTGGGTGTCATACAGGTTTTTGATGGTGCTGAATCCATTTCCAATGTCAAAATCAGGATTCAAACACTGTTTCTGCAAGATTTTTAAAATTTTTTTGGCCCAGATTCCGGCGAATTTTGACCGTCCGGGCAATTCCTCCGGCTCGTTAGACGACTCCTTTAAAAACAATTTATGGAATTGACTATGCTATTTACGTATAGTATTGATGGATAACGCTAAAATATTATTACTATTATTATTATTATTTTTGAGATTTAGATCATGGATTGATCATGGGATTGATTATGGTATTTATAAGACAATTTATGGTATTGATTTATGTGCATAGTATTTATAGGACAATTTATGGAATTGACTATGCTATTTAAGTAAAAAGGAAAATTTAAACTAGTCTATATTTATTTTAATTACTGGTCTATTAAAAACCAAAAAAAGCAAACCTGTTTAAAGTGCAAATAAATTTGATCACTGATCTAGGCCTTCAGTAACAAGCATTGCACATGCTCAGTGATTATATGAATGGATGGAAAACCTAACCCCGAACAATATCTCATTGGAGATTTGCTATTTTAAATTTTCAACGATCACTGATGCGAGAGCAGCACGAGAAACATAAAAGATTATAGAGAAACTTGGTGAGTGTTCATATTAAAAAACAAGGGTTCATGTACTTGGTCAAAGACTGTATTTAATATTTAATGCGACAACTCACTTATTTTAGACACTTCAAAATTTCCCACGAGGATCAACACAAAAATAGGGAACTTGAAGATCAACATCAGAGCCTCAAAGAAGCAAATACGCGACGCAACTAGCAACTTAAAACATTGAAATTGAGGACCGGAGAAAGCAATTAAATAGAGAATTTGAGGATCGTGCAATGTTTGCCAAATTCATTTAAGCGACATGTCTAAAATATTAGAATGATATTCTCAAATGTTCTAAGATAAGATTAGACGACCTTCAGCGAGCACCTAAAATTTGCAATGATTTGCGCTGTACGACATTCCAATGAAGATATAATATTTGACAACTACTATATTCCACTTAAAATTTTCGTAAGATTTGCCAAGTACCACAATCCAATGAAAATAAAATATTTGCCAACTACCATATTTCACCTAAAATTTTCAAAGATTTGCCAAGTACCACATTCCAATGAAGTTATAATATTTAGCAACTATCACCATATTCCTATGAAGATATAATGTTATACAATAATTCGGCTAAGTGAAAATTTATAAGAAATAATTTGAAATAAATCTTAGTAAGAAATATTAATTATTTTAATTTTAATAAAAATAAAAAGATTATTTTAATTTTATATTTATTAAATGTTAAATTAAATTATTGAAAATTTAATATAAAAATTGTGTTTATGGGTTTTGGATAAATAATGATTCGGTGTTTTTATAAGATATTCTGTTATGTAAAGTTATTGAAAATGTTGAAAATATAATCTTGCCAAAATTGTAATTTTTTTAAATAAAATTAATATTTTTTAACTTAAAATATATAACTAGCACAATCACATTTACCAATGTTGTTGATATAAATTGATAGGCCTATATCCACCACCCACCACATGTTTTTTACCAAAATAATCATTATATATTTTTAATATAATTATCAATATATTTTATATATCTACTTATTATATATTAATAATATAAACTATATTCATACTATATATTAAAGTAATATATATATAATATTTTACTATTTGATAATAAAATATTATTAAATTTTTACAATACATTAATAGTTATAACTCAAACTATACTAAAATCAAAATATAACATAATAAAAGTATTTTATTACCATTTATTATAAGTATATATTTCTTACCAATATCTCAAGGGATTATTAATATTAGAAACCAAAAGAATTAATAAAATCAAGGGTTTAATATTATAAACCCAAGGAATTGGTGAGCCGAAGGGAAAAATATTAAAAACCTAAGAGATCAAGAACCTCAAGGGATCCATATTTAAAAGAGAAGAGATTAATAAAGCATAGGAATTAATATTTTAAATACAAGTGAATGATAAACTCACATCATTATTAATATTATAAACCGAAGATAACATTGAACTTTAGGAATTGTTAGTAGTATAAACCCAATGAATTAATAAACTCAAGGATTAAATCCAATAAATTTGATATAAAGAACTCAAGTAAATAATAAACACAAGGGATGAATAACACCAAAGGATTAATATTAAAAAGAGAGGAAATTAATAAACCCTAAGAATTAATATTTTAAACTCAAAAACCTAGGAAATTAATAAATCATATGAATCAATATTTTAAATTCAAGTGATTAATAAACCCAAGGGATTATTAATATTATAAAACAAAAGAACTAATAAAACCAAGGGTTTAATATTATAAACCGAAGGAATCGGTGAACCAAAGGGATAAATATTAAAAACATAAGGGATCAATAAGTCCAAGGGATGAATATTAAAAACACAAGAGATCAATAAACCCTAAGAATAATGTTTTTAAACTAGAAAACCTAATAAATTAATAAAACCTAATAATTAATATTTTAGATTCAATAGATTAATAAATCCAAGATGTTCTTAATATTACAAACTAAAAGAAATAATAAACCCAACGGTTTAATATTATAAACAAAAGGAATTGGTGAACCCAAGGGATAAATATTAATATTACAAACCAATAAATTAATAAACCATAAGAATTAATATTTTAAACTCAAGAGATTGCTAAACCCAAAAAATTAATATTTTAAACTTAAGATATTAATAAACCCAAGGGGTTATTAATATTATAAACCAAACAAACTAATAAACCCAAGGGTTTAATATTACAAACCAAAGTAATTGGTGAACCCAAGGGATAAATATTAAAGAACTAAGCAATCAATAAGGCCAAGGTGTCAATATTAAAAACACAAGAGATTAATAAACCCTAAGAACTAATATTTTAAACTCAAAAACCTAAGAAATTAATAAAATATATGAATTAATATTTTTGACTGAAGAAATTTTAAAACCAAAGGGATTATTAATATTATAAACCAAAAGAACTAATAAATTCCAGGGTTTTATATTATAAATTCAATGAATTAGTGAAGCCAAGGGTTAAATATTAAAAACCTAAGGGATCAATAAGGCGAAGGGATCAATATTAAACACATAAGAGATTAATAAAGCCTACAAACTAATATCTTAAATAGAAAGGATTGATAAATTAACATGATTATTAATATTTTCAACTAAAGCGAATAATATTAAACCTAAGAGATTAATATTATAAACCTCAAGTATATAAAAACCTTTAGATAAATACTATAAACTATAAAATAAACATGGTTGAGCATGCTTGATTTAAATATTGAGATAATTGTTCTCACAATGTGACGTTGGACAAAGAATGGCCATGGTTCTCCATGGTTGATTTTCATATTGCAACCATATTTGTGACAATGTAACATTCGACCATGGAAGGCCTTGATTGACTACGACTAATGATGATTAGCAATGGTCGCCCATGGTTTATTTTCATATTGAGACAATGTTTTTCACAATGTGACATTGGACCATGCATTAATATTAAAGTGTACGACTAATATTTAACTCTTGATATTACCAACCAAAATAATTAGAAAACTTAAGGGATTAATCAACACTAAGAATTAATATTTTAAACTCAAAAACCTAAAAAATTAATAAACATTAAGAATTAATAATTTAAAATCAAGAGATTAATAAACCGAAGGGATTTTCCGGATGCGGGTGTTTAATTTTGCTACCATGGAGGCGGGCCTTTGGGTTGGGAAGTGGCATAGCCACATGGCCACCCATAGGCCCTAACAATGAGAATTAAATTGCTCCAGCCGCTCTCACACTTACCATTCAATTCTGTGCAAAAGTCGAGGTCGCTGTCATCCTCTCTTCCTCCTCCACCTGATTATTCTCCTCATATATTTGGTTGCTTGCCTCCCTTGCCTCAACCTCTGGGATGCTACTGTCCCCCTGGATTCGTGGAGTTGAGCTCCTGCACGCTTACAGGGAGACGTTGTAGCCTTCTCTTCTATATAGAGGTTCTCCCTGGCCACCACTTTTCGCAGAGCCTCCATTGTTAGTTGAATTTCTCCCCTGCGATTTCCTTCACCCTTGCCTTTGTGCCTTCGACCCTGTGGCGCCACCACCCTGCTTCTTCTTTGGCTCAGAGCACCCACCACCCTCACTGTGCCACCATGCCTCATCTCCGGCACCACATGTGTTGCAGGCGTGGTAACAACAGAGGGTAGGTCACTCGCTTGTCTCCCTCATCCCATTCTGACACCTCGCCTTCCTCCCTAGAGCACTCCCATGGCTGTTATCCTTCCACTCGCAGTGGGCGTGGAAGCATTGTTGGTCAGTCTTGTCTTTCTACTCAGCCCTCTTATGCCACGACCACTCCACTGCCTCTGCCCCGGTTGGACTCCATAGCCTCTACGCAGTCCACCCACTCAGCTCAATTCCACTTCCACTCCTCCATGGATCACCCTCGATTCATAGCCACCATTATTGTATCCTTCAAGGAGGAGCCCACTGAGGTTGTTGGCTCCCACCCGACCAAAGTGTAGAAACTCTCCCACCATGACGCCTCCTCTGCAGACACTAAGGCTGACCCTGGTTCTGGCTGCCACAATAAGTGCTCCAACAGTAGCAACAACTCTGGTAGAAGCAGGGATGATTGGAAGCATGGAAAACAAGCTCCGAGCAAATCACGCGAGACCAAGGAGCCCCAACATGCAACAGACGCCACCTAGGACACACAGGCCAATGACACCGGTGAATACAGGTGTCTAATTGTAGAAGAGACTCCTCCCACTCCTCATGAAACATAGGCTCTCAGGTTATTTCTGTTTCATCATTTTTGGTCTCAATGTCCTTGGTCACAAGGTTTTGTTAATTTCTGGTCTCAATGTAGGGCACAAGATGCAAAAAATTATCAATTTTCTTTGTATAACACTGGTTTCCTATCTCAAGGCAGCAAAACAAACTCTTATTGGACTGGTTTTCCCTTCGCACCCAGTCCCATTTTTTCTATTTTTTGAGAATTATGCCTTTGAATTAGGTTATATCTGCAGAGGCTTGTGCCTCCATGTACATTATGTTACACTAATAGAAAGTAGTCTTATTTAGAAGAAATAAAATAAACCGAAGCGATTATTAATATTGAAAAAAAAAACTACTAAACCAAAGGGTTTAATATTATAAACAGAAGGAATTTGTAAATGCAAGGGATAAATATTAATATTATAAACCAAGAAATTAATGAAGCCTAAGAATTAATATTTTAAACTCAAGATATTAATAAACCCTAAGAATTAATATTTTGAACTCAAGAGATTAATAAACCCAAGGGGTTATTAATATTATAAACTAAAATAATTAATAAACCCAAGGGTTTAATATTAAAAACTAAAGGAATTTGTGAACCCAAGGGATAAATATTAAAGACCTAAGAGATCAATATGGGCAAGGAATCAATATTTAAAACACAAGATATTAATAAAACTTAAGGATCAGTATTTTAAACTCAAAAACCTAATAAATTAATAAACCCTAAGAGTTAATATTTTTAACTCAATATATTTTAAAACCTACGGGATTAATAATATTATAAACCTAAAGAGCTAATAAACCTAAGGGTTTAATATTATAAACCCAAGGAGTTTGTGAACCCGAGGGATAAATATTAAAATCCTAAGGTATCAATAAGGCGAAGGGATCACTATTAAAAAGAGAAGAGATTAACAAAGCCTACAAATTAATATCTTAAACACAAAGGATTGGTAAAATCTCATGATTGTTAATATTATAAACTCAAGGGAATAATACTAAACGTAAGACATTAATATTATAAACCTAAAACATATAAAAACTTTAGATAAATATTATAAACAGCAAAATAAACATAATTGAGCATGCTTGATTTAAACATTGGGACAATTATTGTCACATTGTGATGTTGGATGAAGAATGACCATGCTTGGCCATGGTTGATTTTCATATTGAGAAATATTTGTCACAATGCGAAATTCAACCATGGAATACCTTGATCAACTACAACTAATGATGATTAACAATGGTCACCCATGGTTGATTTTCATATTGAGACAATGTTTTTCATAATGTGAGATTGGACCATGCATTAATATTAAAGTGTACGATTAATATTTAACGGTAAATATTACCAACCAAAAGAATTAGAAAACTCAAGGGATTAAGCCCTAAGAATTAATATTTTAAACTCAAGAACCTAAGAAATTAATAAACCCTAACAATTAATAATTTTAACTCAAGATATTAATAAACCGAAGGGATTATGAATATTATAAACCAAAATAACTAATAAATCCAACGGTTTAATTTTATAAACCAAAGGAATTGGTAAACCCAAGGGATAAATATTAAAAACCTAAGGGATAAATAAGGCCAAGGGATTAATATTAAAAACATAAGAGATTGATAAACCCTAAGAATTAATATTTTAAACTAAAAAACCTAAGAAATTTAAAAACCATAAGAAGCAATATTTTAAACTCAAGAGATTAATAAACCAAAGGGATTATGAATATTATAAACCAAAAGAACTAATAAACCCAAGGATTTAATATTATAAACCTAAGGAATCAGCTAAGCCAAGGGATAAATATTTAAAACATAAGAGATCAATAAGGCCAAGGGATCAATATTAAAAACATAAGAGATTAATAAACCCTAAGAATAAATATTTTAAACTTAAAAAACCAAGAAATTAATAAACCCTAATAATTAATATTTTAAATTCAAGGGATTAATAAACCCATGGGATTATTAATATTATAAACGAAAAGAAGTAATAAACTCAAGGGTTTAATATTATAAACCAAAGGAAATGGCGAACCCAAGGGATAAATATAAATATTAACATTAAAGGAATATTAAATTTCACCATCATTGCAAGCAAAGAAAGAACTTTGAAATTAACATGTATTTTTTGTTTTCCTTACATCAAAAAAATCCGCTACAAAAATGGGCTTGAAACACTCCATCAAATGAAATTTATCAAATAGCCTCTTCCAAAACACAACGAGACCAATGACAAAAGGAACACCAATTCAAATCAACATGATAATGATCATGATAATTAAGGCTTCCAACCAATCCCTTCTTGTTTTCCTCCCATCCTCCCTCATGTGCACATGCAACAAGTATTTTACATTTGTTTTCATTTCATCTAGTACACGAAGATGCCCATCAATATGTGGAGGATGGAAGCCATGTTTTCTATCGAACTTGTTCCGAGGATACGAAAGAGAATTTATCACTCTAGAAATATTGTGACCGCTTTATTATAATAGATGGTATCATTAGTATCCATATATTCATTTGAAAGGATAACGGAAAAATAAGAATTAATACACACACACAAAAAAATCTATGCACACACACACACACACATAACATAACACCCCATTTTTATTATTGTTAAAAAACTTTATCTTAAAAACGTTATGCTATAAAATAACATAATTCTAGATGAACCAAATTATATAAACATTTTTACGAATGTAAACCTCATTAAAAATACATATTGTACATATGAAATGAGTGATAAAATTAAATGATTGATATGACCCTTATTACAATAGTCAAAAAGAATTTCAATTTTGTAAACTTTACGTTTAAAATCAAATATTAATAATGCTAGTAATTCTATATTTGCATTTAAATTAATGTTAATGTATATATTAATTTTAGTTTAATATTAATATCAAATATAAGTATGTTTTCATTGAACCAAAATAAACCTAAAGTTATTAAAACTAATCTTCAATCAAAATATTTACATCGATGTTTAACGTTGATGTTCATATAAATCTATAGACACAATATTTCTTTAATATTAATATTAAACATCACTAAAATTATTAATATTATAAACCAAAGGAATTGGTTAACTCACGGGATAAATATTAATATTATAAACTAAGAAATTAATAAACCCTAAGAATTACTATTTTAAATTCAAGAGATTAATAAACCCTAAGAATTAATATTTTAAAATGAAGAGATTAATACACTTAGGGGGTTATTAATATTATAAACCAAAAGAAATAATAAACCCAAGGGTTTAATGTTACAAACCAAAGGAATTGGTGAACCAAATGGATAAATATTAAAAACCTAAGGGATCAGTAAGGCCAAGGGATCAATATTAAAAAGACAAGGGATTAATAGACCCTAATAATTGATATTTTAAACTAAAAACGTAAGAAATTAATTAACCTATAAACTAATATTTTTAACTCAAGATATTAATAAACCCAATGGATTAATAATATTGAAAACCAAAATAACTAAAAAAACCACGGGTTTAATATTATAAATGAAAGAATTATTAATATTATAAAGTCAATGAACAAATAAACCAAAGAAATTGGTGAACCCAATGGAAAATATAAACAACCTAAGGGATCAATAATGCCAAGGGATAAATATTAAAAACACAAGAGATTAATAAAGCCTAGGAATTAATATTTTAAATAAAAGTGAATGATAAACTCTCATGATTATTAATATTATAAACTGAAGTGATTAATCAACCATAGGTATTGTTAATATTATAAACCCAACGAATTAATAAACTAAAGGATCAATAAACCCAATGTGTTTATATTAAAAAACCAATGAGATAATAAGCCCAAGGGATTAATACTAAAAAAAAGGGTTTATAAACCTAAGGGAATAATATGAAAAATAAGAGATTAATATTAGAAACCCTTAAGTATATTTAAACCCTTAGATAAATACTATAAACTGTGAAAAAAACATTAATATTTTAAACTCAAGGGATTAAATGAATTATTAATATTATAAAGTTAATGAACAAATAAACCCAAGAATTTAATATTATAAACCCAAGAAAATAATAAAACTAAAGAAAAAGTACTATAAAACTAAGGGATAAATATTAATATTATAAATGAAGAGATTAACAAATGCTAAGAATTAATATTTTAAACTCAAGATATTAATAAACCCTAAAAATTAATATTTTAAACTCAAAAACATAATAAATTAATAATCACTAATTAATATCTTAAAATCAAGAGATTAATAAAGAAATGAATTATTAATATTATAAACCTAAAGAACTAATAAACCCAAGGGTTTAATATTAAAAACAAAAGGAATGGGTGAAAGTAAGGAATAAATATTAATAACCTAAGGGATCAATAAGGAAAGGGGATCAATATTAAAAACATAAGATCTTAATACGACTTAATATTTTAAACACACAGGATTTATAAATTAACATGATTATTAATATTATAAACCCCAAGCAATCAATGAACCTTAATGTTTTTTAATATTATAAACCGAACAAATTAATAAAATAAGGGGATATTAAATTTCACCATCATTGCAACCAATGAAAGAACATGGAAATCAACATATATTTTTTTTTGTGTTCACATCAAAAAATTCCACTACAAAAATGGACTTGAAACACTCCATCAAAATTCATTTATCAAATATCCTCTTCCAAAACACAACCAAAAAAACAACAAAAGGTACAACAATTCAAATCAACAGGATATTGATCACGATACTTAGCTATTTCCAACCAATCCCTTATATTTTTCTTCCCAGCTTCGTTCATGTGCACATGCAACAAGTATTTTATATTCATTTTCATTTCATCTAGCACATGAATATGCTCATCAATAAATGTAGGATGGAAGCCATGTTTTCTATCGAACGTGTTCTGAATATACGAAAGAGAACTTATCACTCTAGAATTTTTTACCACAACTTGATTATAATAGATGCCATCATTATTATCTATATTTTCATTTGAAAGGAAAAATGACAAATTCAAAATAAATACACACACACACACACACACATGTGTTTGTGTATATATAGCATAAGACCCAATTTTATTATTGTTAAAAAACTTTATCTTAAAAATGTCATGCTATAAAATAACCTAACGCTACACAAACGAAATGATATAACAAATTCTACAAATATAAACCTCATTATAAATACATATTGTACACATGATATGAGTGATAAGATTAAATGAGCGAGATGGCCCTTATTACAATAGTCAATGGGAATTCCCAATTTTGTAAATTGTAACACCCCCAAGTTCTATGCTTTTCAAATGAGACATTTGAACATAAATCCAAAGGGGAGTGGACCCCAGTGGATGATTATTGTGTGGATGTGGTTAATTTTGTAATTATGAAAAAAAAAAAAAAATATTATGTATGCACCATGACCAAAAAGAGAATTGAGATCACTTGCCAAAAATCCATGAGGATGGATAAGGCAACAAATCCCCAAAAAGCTTTCAAAAAATCCTTGAAAGAAATTTATTTAGATTTAAGGAGAAATCTAAATTTCCCCAATGAAGAGGAGTAGTTGGGAAGAGGTGAGAAAAGCTGGAAAAGCTGAGGAAAAGCTTAAAGCAGCTTTAAGGAACCCCAAGAGGGGAAGCCTAGGCTAAACGGGAAAGAAAGCATCCTGCTATTCTGGACGCAGAATTAGAAACATGCTTTGGGGTATGAGCTTAAATAAGCTGATCCTAGACAGATTAGTGGTTGATCTGGGCTGGGAGGTGATCTCTGCTCGGGGGTGAATCCTGGGAGATAAAGAGGATTCTAAGGTTGGGAGGACTGGTCATGGAAAAGTGTGCATGCATACATTTGGAGATATCTGTAAGTCTGTGTTAAATGCATCCCTCTTTTATGAAATTGTGCTGTCATATTCCTTTATGAATTTTGTAAAATTTTGATGTTATATGCCTTTATGCAAATTATGAAATTGCAAAGTTATAGTGCATTATGGAATGTAGGAATTGGATGTTAAGTTGCAGTATGCCCTGTTAGATGGATTAATGGTTCGGTAAATTGTGTAATTGCAAATATAGCTATTGACAGTAGAGAGAAGTGGTTGGGTGTACAGATGAGTACATGGTAATAATGAGGGTTGAGATGATAGATCAATTGAGTAGCCAATATAAGAACTATGTAAAGATACAGATGGCTATCTTTTAAAGGAGATTTTAATTTCTGTGTGTATAAACAGAAGATGTTAATTTAGGAGGAGTAATCATGAGGTATAATGGATATTATTAATCCCATTTAAAAAAAAAGAAGAAAAAAAGGGGGTTTGGGAGGCGTGAAAAATGGTATCGGAGCCCAAAGTTCAAAAATTGGGCAAGATATGTGCTCACACACCCCAGTAGCACTGAAAATATATACATATTTTGGTAGCACTGAAAATATATACATATTGTGGTAGCACTGAAAATATATACAGTTGCAGCTAGATAGAAAGTAAAATACCAGTTTTAAATTACAACCATGGGAATTCTCCCTCTTATAACTTTTATAGACTGCATGTATGAGCATTCTAATGATTTTAATATTATTCAAAATAAGAAAAGTAACTTATATTCTAGATGAGCATACTATCAATTATATGGGTGTGGATTCCATGTCTAAACTATATATTACTTAGTGACAAAACTGTAGCATAGAATTAATTATCATGGTAAAGGAGTGAGTGGATAATTAAGATTCTCTATCCAAGCATGATGGACTACATAAAGGTATATAGAAAAATAGAGACTTTGAGTAAGAACTCTAGATTGTATGTTGTATGCTCATTGCACCATCAAAAAAATATATATATATATAATAGATCTATTTTTATTTTAGGTTTGGAAATCCATTTCCATACCCAATGATCTCCTGTAGAGCTAGACACCCTCATATAAGTGCATTCGAATCCTTATATAATCCTAATATCAAAAATATATATATGAAGGTGAAGTGGTGTTAAAACAATTGAATGCTCATTTTACTTCTATACGTACTTTTAAACTATGATGTATAAGAAAAAATCCAAAAACGAACCCGTAACCCCAATATAAGGGCACGATAATGATAGGGGGTTGCAGTTAAACTATCTCTACTATTAAATCTACTTAACTCTAGCGCTTACGAGCCTTACGTTACAGCAAGTAAATGAAAACAAAACGACATCTCACCGGGTGTAATGAGTGTCGGAACATTGGTTAGTCAACAGAAAAATCATTTTTTTTTCGACTACATGGAATTAATTTAAATCAATAGCATTCGAAAACCCTAAACTCTAATAAGCGCAGAAGTAAACCAGTTCGTGCCATAATACTTAAGTAGTATCACAATTCTACAAATAAGTCCGGAGATGAACGATTGGTAACTCAACCCCTGCGCAGAGGAACAGTATCCGTGTTAAGAACAACCGTGTTACGAGGGGTCCCCAAATGTGTAACCAGGGGGCAACCGCGGAAAGAGAGACAAACGTAGTGCTGCACATTGAAACTCTATAGGCATTGCAACTTTAACTCATTTAACCTAGTAGAAGTTTTGAAACTATGGTGAAAAATCTCTAATAAAACTGTACGAGGATATGTAGTTCCCTCTCCAAGAAAGAATAAAAGCCGCGCGATAAACTTTCACCCTACACATACTATATCATAAACTTATTGTTAAAAAGTAGGTGTATATATGGAAATAAAGTGGAAACGATTGTTAAAAAGTATGTGAATAAAGTGGAAACGATTGTTAAAAAGTAGGTGTAAATATAGAAATAAAGTGGAAACTATGTGTAGATATGGAAATAAAGTGGAAAACGATTGTTAAAGAGCATTATTGGACGAATCTTTCGATCGACCTTACGATTTATATGAGTATATAACTAGCATTGTGCACGTCAGCGTGCAAAAATAATGCCGAAGGTACCACTGGCATGATCTCTGCAGGAGTATGAGAAGGTAAGTTCGCATCGGAATCAAACCAATTTCATCCAAAATCCTCCAAATTCAACAAATTGAAACCCTTGGCGATTTCATTGCCGAGAAGATGAAGTTAAGCCGCTGATAGCATGCGCGCCTGCATAAGTTGATGGCAGAAGCGAACCAGATTCGTGACAAATCTGGTGAGGCGGTCAGCTTGTTTGCAACCTGTGAAGTCGACGGCAAATCTGGTGAGGCGGCAAATCTGGTACATCAGCTTGTTGGTATTAAGCATAATCTGAAGTGACAAATGGTATTAAGCATACAACCTTTATAGCCTGCATATATTACCATCCTAACAATTATAATGGTGCTAGAAAAGAAAAAATGTATTCTATGACATGTTAATATGTCATAGCTTGAAAAGAAAGTCTATTTCCTAGAAAAGTATACCCTGCATAGTAAGTGTAGGGCATATTCTGATTTTAAATCTATCTAAAACTCCTGATTAAGCATTTTTAGTCACCAACTAAAGCTATAAAGGAATTATATGACATAATAACTATCGACTCATATAGATAGGCATGAAAAAAAGGGGAGTTAATACGCCGAAGATATACCTATATGTACATAGGCCTCGAATGGCCACAAATCGGTGCACAGTTAAAACTCGATTTTGACCTATTTTCAAACATATACTTCTATGTGCCGCTATGCGGTCCAAAAACAATAAAATCAAAACCGTTATAAATTTTACCATGCTTGTTAACATCGCCTATATAGGGTCATATACCGGTACGTATAATGGCAATTAAATGATGTAAGAGTAGTGCCGATGTTTCAGATAATGAAAAACGTTGTTAGGAAATAGATATATATATATAGATTCATCCAGATCGTAGCATAATAACCTACGGCATGAACTGGCAACCAGATAGAAAAACTATGCGCGCGCCGTGGTATAGTGGTTGGAGTAAACCCTGTTCAGAATAATAAATAAAACTGCAGATTATATATATATCAATCAAAAACCCTGACGCATTGATACCGTAGGGTTAAACATAAATGAAACTGATAAATAAACATTTATATGAGAAATCACAATTAAACCATCCGGCGTCGAGAGATCGAACTTAATCTTTCGACTCTCGTTTCACTATATGCTTCTATATTAGTAAGAGAAGTAACGGTGAGCGATTATGGAGTTTCTTTAAATCTCGGGCGGGTCGAAAGTAGAAAGATATACATTAAAATCAACCCCGTATCAGTCGATAGCAGAAAGTCGACTGAGGTCGATTTATCTGAACCATCGCCCCAAATTTGGTGAGGCTCCACAGAGGGATGAGAACAGATTTTTCTTCCCCTGCAGAGGGTCAAACAGGGTCCGTTGCAGGATATAAAAGCTACTGAGATGGTAGGTTGCAGGAAGCATACGAATGAGACCGAGAACAGAGAGTGATCCGAGCACGGCCGATAGATGCCGACTAACACTCCGTCTCGGATAACCTCGTATGCTACAGCCTCTGCGCACTCGACCTGGAAAAAGAAAACCAATAATAAAACAATAAGCACCGTGGGGGAAATAGGGAATTCGCATACGAAACGAATACCCTAAACGACTGTTTAAGCGCTGCAGCAAAACCACGAAGGGGAAGCAATGAATATAACGTATCAGGAATACTGTATTTAGTCATAATCACCTGAGACGAGGTCATGTACTGGAGATAGCGAAATCTCCTTGCACCAGCAACTGTCATAATGGAATCGAGGCGTTCCCAGGCCTGGAGCCGCTGGAATGGTCTCTTCAAGTCCATCTGTCGAGTCTGCAAGGACAAGGGATGGTGTACCCTGCCTCGGGCTAAACTTCTCGCCCCAATGCTTAGTGCAACACCTGTAACAAAATCCGAATAGCGTGATCCGCATAAGTTCCGCGTAGAAACCAGAGGCGTACACAAAAATATAAACTATACATCTAATGTATTTTACCAAGGAGCCCGCGACGCGTCGATCAGAGATGATATCCTGGCACGGTCCGGGGAATTGGGCAGAGTGGCGCGTCGACGAGCATTCTGCCACGATCTAGACCTAGGTAACCTAAGCCAAGTCGTGACAGATCTGGTATCTGATGAGACAGAACGCCGGCTGTGTTAGTCTCGTGACGACAATAATAATATTTAATCGTGCCACCACGTCTCCATAAGGCGTTAATACCACTGCTTTCAGTAAAATTCTGTCAAAATTATTCTAGGAAAATTGTTGTTTATGCCGTGGCGAAATTTCACGACAACCTTTGAATTTTCCTCAACCCTGAAGAGCGGACGGCTTGCCGGCATCAACTAAACATATGTCTTTATATTAACGCGTATTAAAATTTTACATTCAAACCGAGGTTGTAGAGAAAATCGAATTACCAATCAGGATAGAATAATGCATGTTTAGGCGTGCAAGTCAAATTGAACACGAATTAAAAGGATAGGTGATGGTACTCAAAAAAAAAAAAAACCGTGAGTTGATTGGATAAAGGACATTGCAAGTGTTAACGTTCACACATTATATATATAATTAAAGGTCGAAATGCGATAGGAATACCTAATATTATATACATGAGGTTATATTAACAATACTCCCTCGAGATATATATAGATATATAGGTATGCTGACACATATACATAGGTAGGAAGTATAGTGGGTAAATCGATATATGAGAAAAGGTAAAGAGCGTTAATATAGGATTGTACATGTTTATAGGGATATATTATAAGAAGAAGCAAAAGGAAAAAAAAAAAAAGATCATCTCTTCTTATTGTAAAAGGATATAGTTATATGTATATATATATTTATATATTTGTGATGTACTCAAGATATATATATATAGAGGCTAGGTGTATATATATATATACATATATGGAAAGTAGGATAAGATAAGGGAACTAGGTAGGGGTGATTTAAGAATATTCCATACTGGGATAAACCTTAAGGTATTAATGGGTGTAATTGACCAATAATTGATTTGATGTTCATTATATTATAGAAATACGGGCAAATTTTATGTATATAGGTAAGGGTTCATTTATCTATGCAGTATGTGGTTACATATATGACTCCTATTTATATACGCAACAAATAGTAGTCATTCGCACGGCATCACATTTTAACATAAAATGTAGAGGGGATAAAGTATATCCTAATTATGTAAGCGAGAGCATTACGCTGATATATAGATATGCTTACTATATAGGTAGTTGCATTGAAATCGATATAGAGCGCGCCTATATATATATAAATCGATATATGTGACCTTTATACAAATAGAGATATATAAATGTTACGCATAAAGTATGCCTTTTTTTTTTAGACAAAGGCTACTCTTGGGGTAGGCCATCTTAATGTAATTTGTCAATTAATTAACAATCATCCATGGACTTCATACTTACATATGTACGTATGTGTTATAAGGATTTAGAGGTGTATGTATTATAATGATATGTTTATGTGGGATATGTGAATATATGTACACAGTACATATGGTTACCGCCTAGAAAGGAATTGAACTTATGGATGTTAAGCGCGGCATACAAACGTCTAAGATGTAGAATAAAAGTTGTACTTTATAATTGTTATGGGAGAATAGTATATATCGATGCATGTAGATATATAAATATATACACCTTAATATATATGAGGAGGTGGTATAAAGCGCACTTTAAAAGTGTTAGTAGTCCAATGGTATAGGCCTACATATATATGAATAATTATATATATATGTGCATAGAGAAAACCATGACATATACGTGGAAGTTAAGAAAGAGGCATTTTAGACTTCTATGGGTATGAGATTGGATATATATACCTATATAGAAATATATATATATATATATATATATATATATATGCATAGGATTGGTAAAGTGGCACTTTAATTTGATTCCACTTTAGTGAATTCAATAAGTGCATGGGGGAAACTTTGAGATTGAAAATCTATCCTAGGGAAATTAACTAAAAGTGGAAAAGTTGCTAGTAGAAAATCAATAAAAGAGATTATTTTAAATTAGGTATATATATGGTAACACTTTCACAAAAGGCTTAAACTTATATATGAATATATATAAATATAGGGATATATATATATTCATATGTTCATCAAATTAATATTGCTAAGGCTATATATATATATCATATATATATATATATATCATGGTTACTTATACAATAAGGTTTGGAAATATATATGATATCTACAAACCTAGTGGATATATATACAGGCTCATGAGCATGTTTGAGATGTAAGTAGTATATGAGTAAGTGGAAATTGTATCCTATAAATAAGGCAGGTATACTGCCATAAAAGGAAAGAGGATTGAAGTACAAGTGTTAATTACAATTAAATGGTTGAGTTAGAAATTGGGGAACCATTACATGGAGTTGGGCATGAATGAATGAAGGGATAAATTGAAAATTTCCTGATGACCTACTTAAGGAAGAATATTCTTGTAATAGTGGAAGAATGACTTCCTAATTATTTATTTATAATAAGTTATATTCTTTCATGGAAATAAAGTAGATTTTCAAATTGGTATATTTATGGGTTGCTTTTGTTAGAAAGCATGAAAGATTATGGGTTGCTTTTGTTAGAAAAAATAGAATGCTTTTATGCAACAGAAAATAAGGAATTCTTTTATTATTCAGGAAAAGTTGGAATACTTTTGGGATTAATTCCATTTTATATAAGCCTATGAGAAAAGTAGAAGAGGAGAACTAGCAAAGCATGAACATACAATTAAAAGTGCATGCATAAATTCCGGTGAGTCCTTGAAAAAAAAAAAAATTGTGTCAAATTTATTTTGGCATTATCACATATTAATAATTGTGAATGTGATGAATTATAGGAATTTCATTTATCACCTGAAAAGGCAACATGTATTCACACTATAAAATTTTGTGGAATAAATTTTATTAAAGTTAATTTTCTTGAGTCTTAAATTCAAAGACAGAGAAATCATACAGTTACAAACCAAGAGAAAAAAAAAGGATGAGCTGTATTTTGGACTTGGGTGTGGGGGAAACCCATCAGTTCCAAAATTGTTTCACTTAAGTGTTGAACTAGTGGATACAATTTCATGTGAGAGGTAAGCATGGAATTGTAGAGATTATTAAGGAATCTAGTTGTTACTAATTAAATTAAGTAACTAATAAAAGAAACAATGAAAAGATACTAGAAGTACAACTATAAAATGAGCAAGGGTAAGCATAACCATGCATATGATCCAATTGTTTTCTCTCATTTATGTGTACTAATGAAAAAGTTGAGAAATTGTTTAGACAAGTGTGTAACAGGAAATTGGGCACTCTGGAAACGAAGAGGAAAAAGGTGAAGATAAAGCACCTAGAAAATCCAGAAGAGCTGAGTTGAACCAAGTTGCGTGAGGAAAGAATCTCACTGAAAAACCAGAAAGGATAAGTAGTGTACTAAAAGTGCACTGAACTATTATGAATCTGAACGGTTTGATTAATAACTGAATGTCTTAAGTTATTGAAATGCAGAAAGCTGTTGTGAATTATAAATTATATGTACCTGATATTACTTACATTGGTATGGATTGTGGACAGAGAAACCAGAATGACGGATCTTCCATACAGACTTCTTGCAAAGAAGTAGGAAGAAAACCAACTGCCTAAGGCATCAGTAAATATAGTGGGGGCAGGAGAGTACTCTGCTGGAAACTAATGGCTTATACATTAGCCCTACCATTGCTTATTAAATTTCCCGATATATTTCATGTCTCCTTGTTGGGAAGGAAACGTTATAATACATGATGCTTCTCACATGAGTGATTTAAATTGTGGTCCAGGTGGAACTAGAAGAGGAATTTCCTTCCAGAGTCACTTCAAGGATGAAAGCGAGAAGAAATGGAATGGCGGAAGGGAACAATA
Source organism: Pinus albicaulis (assembly GCA_034641835.2). Lineage (NCBI taxonomy): Eukaryota > Viridiplantae > Streptophyta > Pinopsida > Pinales > Pinaceae > Pinus > Pinus albicaulis. The sequence goes on from JAXQQM020092632.1 coordinate 54,802, forward strand.
GCTCGGGTAAAGGTGCAGTGGAGCACTTTACTGCTAAAAACGCCACATGGCACAGAGAAGCTCAAATGATGGAAAAGCATTCATAATTATGTTCAAAAATCAACTAGTAGATAGTTGTCAACACCGAGGACGGTGTTTATTTTTCAGAGGGGGAATATGTAACACCCCCAAGTTCTATGCTTTTCAAATGAGACATTTGAACATAAATCCAAAGGGGAGTGGACCCCAGTGGATGATTATTGTGTGGATGTGGTTAATTTTGTAATTATGAAAAAAAAAAAAAAAAATATTATGTATGCACCATGACCAAAAAGAGAATTGAGATCACTTGCCAAAAATCCATGAGGATGGATAAGGCAACAAATCCCCAAAAAGCTTTCAAAAATCCTTGAAAGAAATTTATTTAGATTTAAGGAGAAATCTAAATTTCCCCAATGAAGAGGAGTAGTTAGGAAGAGGTGAGAAAAGCTGGAAAAGCTGAGGAAAAGCTTAAAGCAGCTTTAAGGAACCCCAAGAGGGGAAGCCTAGGCTAAACAGGAAATAAAGAATCCTGCTATTCTGGACGCAGAATTAGAAACATGCTTTGGGGTATGAGCTTAAATAAGCTGATCCTAGACAGATTAGTGGTTGATCTGGGCTGGGAGGTGATCTCTGCTCGGGGGTGAATCCTGGGAGATAAAGAGGATTCTAAGGTTGGGAGGACTGGTCATGGAAAAGGGTGCATGCATACATTTGGAGATATCTGTAAGTCTGTGTTAAATGTATCCCTGTTTTATGAAATTGTGTTGTCATATTCCTTTATGAAATTTGTAAAATTTTGATGTTATATTCCTTTATGCAAATTATGAAATTTCAAAGTTATAGTGCATTATGGAATGTAGGAATTGTATGTTAAGTTGCAGTATGCCCTGTTAGATGGATTAATGGTTTAGTAAATTATGTAATTGCAAATATAGCTATTGACAGTAGAGAGAAGTGGTTGGGTGTACAGATGAGTACATGGTAATAATGAGGGTTGAGATGATAGATCAATTGAGTAGCCAATATAAGAACTATGTAAAGATATAGATGGCTATCTTTTAAAGGAGATTTTAATTTCTGTGTGTATAAACAGAAGATGTTAATTTAGGAGGAGTAATCATGAGGTATAATGGATATTATTAATCCCATTTAAAAAAAAGAAGAAAAAAAGGGGGTTTGGGAGGCGTGACATAAACTTTATCTTTAAAATCAAATATTAATAATGTTAGTAATTCTATATTTATATTTAAATTAATGTTAATGTATATATTAATTTTAGTTTAGTATTAATATCAAATATAAATATGTTGTCATTGAACCAAAATAAACCTAAAGTTATTAAACCTAATTTTCAATCAAAGTATTTACATCGATGTTTCATGTTGATGTTGATGTTAATGTATAGAAATAATGTTTGTTTAATATTAATATTAAACATAATTAACATTAATTAATAGACATATTAATAGACATACTAATTACCAATATTAATAAGGTTAATTTTTGGTATGGTGGTGAAATTTTTCATTATTGTTGGATACCATTGGAAATAATAATATTAATAGCATTTAGCTCATAATTTTGTAATTCATGATATAATGTGTATTCACAATATTAATATTAATATGAAAAAAATATTAAATTTATTTTCAATGGTTGGGTCATATAACTTGTTGTTTATCTGTGAACGGTTCATTGTAAAAATAAAAGAACAATATCCACTTAAAAAGAAGAAGTAAATTGAAGAACGTGAAAAACTATGTAAACAACTTTCTCAAATGTTACTATGAATATGATGAATGAAAATGGTGTAGTTTTTTTTCTCAAATATTACTATGAATAGGATGAATGTATTCATCTCATTCATATATCAAAACCAATATTATATTAAAAGTAAATAAAAAGGACAATAAAATCAATTTAAAAAAAAACTCTATAAATAGGTCACACTATTATTAGTTGCATGTCATAGGGATATGGACTTCAATCTTGATTTTAATGATTGGCTCATATAACTGGTTGTATATAGCTGAATGGTTCATTATAAATAAAAGAAATTTAAAAACTTTAAAAAATTAAGTAATTTGAAGAACATGAAAAATGATGTAACAACTTTCTCAGATATTACTATGAATATCGTGAATGTATTCACTTCATTAATATACCAACATTGTTATTATACGAAATTAAATAAAGAGGACACTAAAATAAATTAAAAAAACATTCTATAAATATGTCACAATATTATTGGTTGCATGTCATAGTGATATGGAATTCAATATTGAATTTTAATGATTGGCTCATATAACTATTGTTTATCACTAAATGCTTTACTGTAAACAAAAGAACAGTAACCACCTAAAAAATAAATAAATTGAACAACATGAAAAATGATGTAAACAACTTTCTGAAATATCACTTTGAGTATGATGAATGTATTCATATAATCAATATATGAAAATCATTATTATATTAAAATTAAATAAATAGGGCAATAAAATAAATTCAAAAAACATTCTATAAATAGCTAAAAATATTAATAGTTGCATGTCATAGCGATATGGACCTTAATCGCTCCTCTTCTTTCTTCCTAATTGTAACATATGAACTATCTTTCATCTTGGCATAACGCTGAAAAGAGAAAGGTGGTGTTATGCGTAAAACATCTATTGATTTCATTCTTGATATGGTTATGAAGGTTAGGCCTTGCTGCTCTTTATTCCTGATATCAATTGATGCTCGTTCTAAAGTCAATTCCTATGACTTGTGTATTGTAAGATCCTGTGCCATCTTGAAAGGAATTTGCTTTTGATTTCCTCTTACCATTGGTGTGATAAGTACAATGTTTGGATTTCTTGCATCAAATGGAACACCTATATAATTATCAAAAACAATATTTGTGAACATTGGAAGCTGAGGTGGCTTAGAAGCAGTCATATAAAATATATCCTTCACATAACCAAATGAACCATTCACCAAACCAGCTTCGACACACAAATTATGTTTAAACAAAACACATTGACCATGACACAACAAAACAAGGTCCAATTGATCATCATCAGCACCACTGATTTATGAACACCTTGATATCGAAGCAATACATCGTGAAATTGGAGAATTTAATGATTTTAACATATTCCTATTATGGAAGGACACAAAATTATTTTTTGGAAACATGTGAACTATTGCAGTAAATAAATCCCTTTCTCTAGGATGAAACTTCATATCAGCCCACGACATAAGAGACTTCCAATCCTCAAGAACAAGTTTTTCATTTCTTATGTTATTGAGGACTCTATGAAACAAAATTTGTTTCTCATTATTACCTTGTTGGTGAAATATTGTGTCAAGAGTGACAAAAATGTTGAATTGTTTCCACAAGACTTTCCTTATTGTATTACCTACATATAGCTCGCCAAGGTCACCCACAAGGATGATGGATATGTTAGCAAAAGGAAAATTATTTTTCTCTGGAAATGGTTCTCATAATCGAGCATCTATTTACATGAATAACCTTGATCCTATAAAGCTCATTTCATAAATCGATATATATCAAATATGCCTCATTTTTTCTTTGAATAATGCTAGTGATTTCCCCTATAGTGGTTTCATATATTTAATCGGAATTTTTAAAGCTGAGTGGATTTTTTTTGCATGTATATTAAAAGAAAATATTCCTATTGGGGAAAGAAGAAGCAAAGGACTTCTTCCATTATTTAAAAAATTAGTAAGAGCTTCAAAAATTCAATGTATAATGAAATACTTGCTAGTTCCTGTAGTTCCCTCAAAAATCATAAGTAGAGCTTCACGAATTTCATATTCAGCAAAATGCCTTAAAAAAAATATCAAAATCAAGTCATGTTTTTTTTGCCAATGAATCTAAAGATGCGAATGTTCTATTTGAAAGGTCAAAAATATCACCCCTTGAATATTTGTTCCTTATAAAATTAATAACTTCTTCAGTCACATCATCAGAAATAGTTGTACTTTTCCAGTCAAAGGATATATGAAAATCCTTTCGACCAAGTGTGTGAAGATAAAAAAACATTCACATTATTTGGTGGAACCAAGCGAGGGAAAAGATGGAATTCCTGAAAATCATATTCAAGATTCATTTCCTGGTTAGAAAAATCACCATATTCTTCATCTTCAATAATGTTGAAAATTAATCGATTTTGATTAACATGCCATGCTAGATATTGGAAATTCCTCCAATTTTGAAAACCAGTTTCAACTAAAAGGCCAATTTCTACAGAGATATCATGAAATGGATTGTACAAGAGCAATTATGTACAACAAAATTTTTCAAATTCATATTAACTCTGACTTATAATATAATAAAACCATGGCCACACCCAAACAATAGCATGAAAATCTCTAGGCTTCTAGGTGTAACACCCCCAAGTTCTATGCTTTTCAAATGAGACATTTGAACATAAATCCAAAGGGGAGTGGACCCCAATGGATAATTATTGTGTGGATGTGGTTAACTATTTATTTATGAAAAATAAATAAAATATTGTGTATGCACTATGAGCAGATGAGAAAGTGAGATCACCTGCCTAATCCATGAGGTAATGGAAAAGGAAAAGACTTTCCCCAAAATCTTTCAAAAATCCTTGAAAGAAATTATTTCTAATTTAGATTTTGAGGAAAAAATCTAAATTTCCCCAATGAAGAGGAGTAGTTGGGAAGAGGTGAGAAAAAGCTGGAAAAGCTGAGGAAAAGCTTAAAGCAGCTTTAAAGAGTCCCAAAATGGGAATCCTAGGCTAAACAGGAATAAAGCATCCTGAAATTCTGGACGCAGAATTGGAAACATGCTTTGGGGAAAGCATAGCTTAAATAAGCTACTCCAGAACAGATTGAAGTTAGTCTGTTCTTGGAGGATCTCAGCTCGGGGGTGAGTTCTGGAGATAAACGAACTCTAAGGTTGGGTGGACTGGTCATAGTAGAGGTGTGCATGCATAATTTTGGAGAGTTCTGTAAGTCTGTATTACATATATCCCTGTTTTATGAATTGTGATGTTATGATTCATTATGCAATTTATGAATTGTTATGTTATGGTTCATTATGCAAATTTTGGATTGATTATTTGTTCTGTAACTCATGTAATTTCAAACTAAAGCTATTGATGGCAGAGACAAATGGTTGGATTATAGGGATGAGTACCTTGTATTAAGGAAGTTAGAGATGGTAGATCAATTGAACAACCAATCTAAAAATTTAATTGTTGTGTGTATAGACAGAAAATGTTAACAAGATGGTACCCATGAACAGCAAGTACCAAACAACTAAACCTATCATAACAATACTGATGGCACAAAATTCCCTGTAACCAATAACAGAAAGTAGGAACCAACAACCCTGTGATAGCAGTATGGGGTTCAGTATGTCAGTTGAGTTACAATGGAAAGAATTGTAGAAATAAGAACTTAAATTATTCTATTAAATGTAAATATATGAAAGCAGAAGTTGAATCCTAACTAAGTACGAGGATCTAACACTAGGGATTCTAAACTATCCAGTTCAGTATTCTCTACCTCCATTTGATTGAAGCAAGAGGATCTGTTTTCTAATTTTCCCATGGAATAGTTGAATCTGCACCAGAGTCTCAAATATGTTGAATAAGTGAAATAATAAAATAAGGGGAGAGTCTTATTGAAAATGTAATTGTGTGATAAAAGTCTGTGTGAGAGAGGATTGTAAGCCTCGTTAAAAATACTAGGAAAAAAGCATCCATTTACCTTCCATATAAACTGCTGAGAAAGTGGTTGGAGTCACGAAGGTCAACTGAATATAGATAAATGTATACGAGGACGCATACATCTATACCTTGATGCTGAAACTTTAAAAAGGCTGAAAAGTCTATAAGGCTTACAAACTGGAGAGTTTGAGGAAGGGACTAGCGATTAGCTAGAGTTGGACAAAACTCTGAAAAGAAAAACCTGAGAAATACGAAGTAATATATATATATATAGATATATATATAGATATATATATATATATATATATATATATAGATATATAGATATATAGATATATATAAGTCTACTAGATGGACTGAGAAGAGGGGAGATCAAGCCAAAAAAAAAAATTCTCATGGAAATTCTTATATTCCATGGTTGTTTATAAGTACTGAAAGGAATTTAAAACCCAGATAACAGTCTGAATTTGTAAGTGATTCAGTATAAAAATTATGAATGTTATCTGGCGCCTAAAGCGGAAAATATCTGAGTTATGTTAGATGTGTAAAAAGCTGGGTCTGGGAGACGTGACAAATGGTATCGGAGCACAAGTTCAAAAATTGGGCAAGATAGGTGCTCACAAAGAACTAGTAAACTGTTATAAATTTTATGGATATTAAAAATATTACTTCAAGTATACAAATATCTTGGATATACTTTCAGGTATACATGTAACAGATGGTGATGAAGTAGAAACATTGATATGGGAGTAATATGAGGAGGCTCATAAACCAGAATGGTTAAACCTATAATAGGTTTAAAACTGGAAACCGATATCTCTCAGAAAAATATTATTTCTATGTAAAATAATAGAGTATGATTGTTTCTTCACTCAGACTATATATCCATGATGAAAAAAAAAAAAAAAAAATCTATAAGTTATAATGACATATTTAGCTATTGTCCTACTATCATCGGTATGTAAAAGAAATTTCAGTGTTCATAAAGTTAAGATACTGAAACCATCAGTAATACAGTAGAAAAGATCAATGCTGAAGTTAATGGAGAGGAAAGGGGAAAATGGTACTACCATGAACATGCAGATGTCGAGCAAAGACTACAAGGAGTATAGAAGGATGATTTCCATTCTTAAAACTGCTAAACTAAGTGTTCCTTACTGTGATGAGAAACAAGAGAAAAATGAATTTATATTTATTCCCTAGATACATAGAAAAGGGAACTTCTAGAGATAAGAGTAAAGGTTGTTCTGTGGTGGGAGGTTGGTCTACTGCATGAATGGGATGATGCTCTTCTATTTAAATTAGTATAAAGTGGCTACATACAAAATTTAATGAAAGGGTATGATTGATTTAGCACTACATTTAACTGAATCTATCCTTAGGTATTCACCTTCCAGATTCTGTTTAGTTGTAGACTAGAAATCTATAGAGTAGAAACTCCAGAAACTCTAAACCAAAGTCAGTTTAAATCTGAAGTTACTTAGCCTCTACAGATGATTAATTATTGTTCTGTTTCCTGTAGACACAAATGTGATATTATATGCTTATGTGTATACTAGAGAAAACATTATAGCAGTACTAAAGTTACATGGTATAAATACAAACTGCTGAAAGTGAATACAGTAAATTTTGATATTCGAAATTATGCTAGAAAAAGAAAAATTCTATTCTGTATGAGCATTATAACATTTACAAGGGTATAGAGTGCCTCTCTAAATCTATGATTGCTTCTTGAAAACCAGTATCATAGAATAATTACTTGACTTATAGTTAAGGTCCTCTAGTCAAGTACTTTGAAATGCATATAGGTACACCTCAAAAGAAAAATAGAATTTAAGAGAAAGTACTCTAGACATGTATTTTAAATTCTTATTAAACCCTCAAGTAAATCTACACTATAGAAGAGTGATAGCCCTCTTGACAATTATAGAGAAATTTGTATTTTAACTTTATCTCTAACCCTTAAACCAAACGTTAGGGCAATGGAGGTAATCTCTGCTTAAAGTATACCATCAATTGAAATATCGAATACCTATATATATCTATATGAAAAATATATATATATATATATATATAACCAAAAGTATATATATATGTTAGCAAGTGTCGAGCACTACAGATTTGGTCCTTATTAGTCTTGACTACAAAGGCGCTACATGTACATATACCTAAATTCTATATGACCCAAGAACGATATAAATCTAAATCCTATACTTAAACGAGATATGTAAAAAAAAAAAAAAAAAAAAGAATACATACATATGAAACAGATATATATGGATTATATGACAAGAAGTATATGTTGATACGAACAGTGATGTAAAAAGGACTTATATATATCCACGGCCGTCGGAATCCAGTTTATAGCCAAATTACACTATCGCGTGTAGATTATTACCCAACGTAACTAAATAAATGTTGAGAGGGTGTATTGGTCTATGTCAGTCAACAATATACCCAAGAGTGGGTATCAGATAACCGATATATATATACCATGAAACGCACCGAAATTTTCTCATATATAAGCCTGTAGATGTAACACGAAAGTTATAAAAAAATATACATATACAGTCCAATATAACATGTAGGAAAAGGAAGGGAATCAGAGTAATTATAATTGCGTCAGGGCATCAATTGTGGGGTAAAGTATATCTATACCTACCTAAGAGTATTATCAACCGGTCAGGAATAACATTGACTGCAAGAAAAGTGCTTAATGATCTCTGCAACAAAATACCACGATTAAAAATGAGAGACCAAACCATTTCGTAATCAGATTTACATAATCTAAAATAACATGAAAATTCCTGCGCAGAAGATAATGATAGGTTTCACATAAGAGTAAACGAGTTTAAACAGCGTAACGGTAAAATCTATCATACAGTATGAACGCCGTGGGATCGGCTATGTTAGCAGAGGAAACAAATTATTTATTTCATTCATTTCTCTGATTTGTACAATCAACAGAAGTAGGGTGGATGCCTTTAGAACGAGAAGGTAGATATGAAATATTCGATTCCAGCGTAGGTAGATTAGTTATACACTATGGAAACTAAGCTACTTATAAACGCACAGTCGAAATCCAAACCGAGGTATCTGCACCTTAAACTAATTCGCACTCCTTCCGTAAACTAGGAAATAAGATTTCTCCAAAACACTAAAACAATAAGGATATACGCATGGACTAACTCTGCTGAAACAATGCGAATTCAATCCTGGGGGTTGCCGAATAACCGCAACACGAAATACTATTTTCATCTGAATGACACGAAATTAATGAGGTTGTAATAATACACGAAAACGAAAGGGAATTTAAACAAATGTCACCAGACTGTAATCAACCAGCGTGGAGCGGAATAAAGGAAGGCGTGGCCATTAAATTTTCCCCCACAACTTTTACGCCTCATGCAGCCAGGCCCGCATTCAACGAACGAGCTTGATAGGTCCGAGAGAAAACCATAAGGCCGGACAACCATCACTACTTCTCCGGAATTCGGTCAAACCCCAGCGAAACCAGGAGTTAGCTGGAGGAGGACTCTGGACCTGGAACGCTGAGCGTAATACCTGCAGATAAAAACCCAACGCGACCTCAATACGTTAAACACTCCAAACTGTAAATGGGTGCAGTTGCCAGAGCAAACAGGTCTGAAAAGGCGGACAAGAATGAGTTTCTCACCAGATGGGAAGGCTCAGTACGAGACAAACAGCAGAAACGAAACCGTCTTCTCTCTTAGAACATTATTACTCTGGACAAAAATACAAAACAGATAAGGTTAAGAATAGGGAAGAAACTCAGAATGAAAACCAAAATAAACAGCCTGCATAACCTAAATGGACTCTCAGTCATAAATACGCTCGCCTCTAGCATTCCTGCCCACGATCCAGATCTGGACGCTACGGGGAAAGACAAACCAGTGGGCGAGAGATGCACATGAAACGGAAAACCGGACAAGTAGAATACCAATGGATTGCTGGGGTTTTAATAAGGCGAACCGCCATCCACCCAAATCCACCCCATAGCTGGGCAGGCGGCAGAAATTACTGGTAAAGTGTATAAAAGAAAAAAAATCCGTAACCCTAACCTGCAACGGCCGAGTGGGGTACAAAATCCCGAGGTGGATTTAACAACTCATGACGTGCAGAAGAAGCGATATCAGTGCAGCATGGTGGTAAATTCTGAGTACTGCATCAGGTAAGGTTCGGCTCAAGAGCTACGATCTGTCCCTGCAGAGACGCACCACATCAATGGGTCTCCTAACTGGGACTGACATCTGCCGAATTCTTAGAGCCAAAGTACCATAGTTGGTAAACTTCGGATTCTCGAAATCACGAAAGCGCACCCCAACATGTACCTGGAACAATTTCAACGTAACAGAAGGCGACACGTATACTTCTGTGTCTCCAGCGACGTGTTGAGGGCCGGTGGTGAGTACCCACGTCGCAGGTTTGGGAGCCAATGCAGGGAGGTTTACCAATGTAACACTCCGAAAAAAAAAAAAACGTCGACACGTTATTACCTGGCACACAAACAAATGCTACGTGTAATTATTTGCAGTTAAGAAATCCACGTGAATACTATTGTTGAAATTCACTCATAAATATAGTATAGGTTCACCAAATGTAAAGTGGGATATGTTAAACCGAGGAGGTGATGGTTTAACCATTGATTTTATATGGCAATGCTTTAAAAATATGCGCAATAGATTATATATCATAAATACCTCATATATCATAAATAAACCTTGATATCTATGTTGGATTTAATAAAGTGGCATTTTAGATGTCTATGGGTAGAATATCGAATATATACATATATATAAAAATATATATATTGGATTAGTAAAGTGGCTTGTATGAAATTTACAAGCGCTTAAAGGTTCACCGCCGAATATTGTGATATATCTTAACACTTGTTATAGAAACTTGTTATAGAATATGATTTTATATTATGGAAAAAGAAAAAAAGTAATATATCCACCTTATGATAGGCGGATGTAAATGGGAAAGAATTAACCTTAGAAAAGGCGGATTGTAAGTAAGTGGGGAAAATTAATTGTACATAAAGGGTAGGAGTGAGTAGGACAACACTCATATATATATATATATATATATATATATATATATATATATATATAAAATTGGATTAAAATTCAAGATGTGTAAGTGGTATTATCACACATAGAGATGAAAGTGGATACAGTACTTTGGGATCCTGAGAAAAATAAAATAAAATTTGGGAGGTGTGATATATGCTCCTAATATGTTATATAGTACTATGTGTTACCATAGTTATTGGAACAAAAGGAAAAGGAAAGTTATATTGGAATATATAGAGAAAGGTGTATAATAGAAAAAGGACAATTTATATTTAATAGAGGTATGTTAAATATAAGTTGTAAATTCTCAATTAACTATTAAATATATATATATATATATATATATATATATATATATAATAGTAATAATTATCATGAGAAATGATAGATTAGAAGGAAACAAATTGCACGTGGGACATAAGTTAAATCTACAATTAACATTATAAATATAGGTGATCTTGTTATATGTTATAATGTTAACTTTGATGAGTTGTATGAATATAATACCTTCATACATGATAATTTAGTTCAGTTAGAAAAATTCCAACTTATACCCACGGGATTAAGGGAGAAGAAAACAATTCACTAGGGAATATTAAAAGTGAATTTACCTTAAAAGTTGCAAGTAAAGTGGAAGGACACTATTGTGGTAGATTAAGTGGTAAAAGTATAATGTGGAAAAATTACCAAGATGAGGTTCAAGACAAGTATATTTAAGTCATGATTAAAATATTTTGTGATAAACATATTTTAGCTCATATACATGGAAAATAAGGAAGTGGTAAACTTAAGCATGAGTTATAAACCCAGTAAATAATTGGTTCAGTAGTTGTGGAACATTGCATATTAAATAATGTAATGCAGATCCCTTACATTGAGTTATGAATGAATGAATGAAGGGATAAATCAAATTTTCCCAGGTGAGTTAGCTAGGGTAGAATTGAAAACCTACAATTGTTTTTTTTATACATGGGAAAATGATTATGAAAATGAGCATGCATGGATAAAAACCCAATGGAACATAATTAATTTCCTCAAATTATCATTGGAATATGTACAGCATGGGAAAAAAAAAAAAAAAAACAATTAAAGTAAATGTATAAATTATGGAAATACTTTGAAAAAAGGGGAAATTGTGACATTCTCAAGTAGTAATACTGGAAAATGTGATGAATAATAGCGATTACATTTATTCACACTATCAAATTTTGTTGGGATAAATTTTATTTAATTTAATTTCCCTGAGCCGTAAATTCAAAGACCGGAAATAGTGTGAAATCACACAGCTACCGCCTAAGAGAAAAGAAGATGAGATGCAGTTGGACTTGGGTGTGGGGGAACCCATTAGATCCAAATTTATTCACGTAAGTTTTGAACTAGTGGATACAATTCATAAAAGAGGTTAGAGGAAAAAAAAAAAAAACATTCATGTGCGAAGTAAGAATTGAATTATATGAGTTCTTACTAATTAAATTGATTGACTAACAAAAGAAAACAATGAGAAGATGCTGGAAGTACAGCTATGAAATGAGAAAGGGTAAGCATAATCATGCATATGATACAATTGTTTTCTTTCATTTATGAGTACTAATGAAAAGTTGTAAAATTGTTTAGTCAAGTGTGTAACAGGAAAGTGTACACTCTGGAACCAAGGAGAAAAAAAAAAAAAAGGGGGTGAAGATAAATCACCTAGAAACTCAAGAAAAGCTTAACTGGACGAAGGCGTGAGGAAGGAATCTCACTGAAAAATACAAGAAAGGATAAGTAGTGTACTAAAAGTGCACTAAAACTATTATGAACCTGAACGGTTTGACTAATAACTGAAATTCTTAAGTTCTTGAAATGCAGAATGTTATTTTGGATTATAAATTGTGTGTACCTGATATTACTTACATTGGTATGAATTGTGGACAGAGAAACCAGAAAAAAAGATCTTCCAGACAGACTTCTTGCAAAGAAGTAGGAAGAAACCCAACTGCATAAGGCATCAGTAAATAGAGTAGAAGCAGGAGAGTACTCTGCTGGAAATTAATCAAGGACGAAGAAGAAATTTTTGTCAAAGTCAACGTTAAAGTGTAACACCGCGGAAGGTGTTGGAAAGGGAGGGAACTAATGGCTTATAAATTGGCCCTACCATTTCTTATTAAATTTCCTGATATGTTTCATCTCTCCTTGTTGAAAAAAAAAAAAAAAAAATTTTAATTTTTGTACATGATGCTTCTCACATGATTGATTGGAATGTGGTCCAGGTGGAACCAGAAGAAGAATTTCCTTCCAGAGTCACTTCAACGATGAAAGGGGGAAGAAATTGAATTGCGAAATCGAACAGTAGCTAGAGTAAAGGTGCAGTGGAGCACTTTACTGCTGAAAAGCTACATGGAACAGAGAAGCTAAGATGATGGAACAACATTCATAATTATGTTCAAAATAAACTAAGTAGATAGTTGTCAACACCGAGGACGGTGTTTATTTTCAGAGGGGGAATATGTAACACCCCAAGTTCTATGCTTTTCAAATGAGACATTTGAACATAAATCCAAAGGGGAGTGGACCCCAATGGATAATTATTGTGTGGATGTGGTTAACTATTTATTTATGAAAAATAAACAAAATATTGTGTATGCACTATGACCAGATGAGAAAGTGAGATCACCTGCCTAATCCATGAGGTAATGGAAAAGGAAAAGACTTTCCCCAAAATCTTTCAAAAATCCTTGAAAGAAATTATTTCTAATTTAGATTTTTGAGGAAAAAATCTAAATTTCCCCAATGAAGAGGAGTAGTTGGGAAGAGGTGAGAAAAAGCTGGAAAAGCTGAGGAAAAGCTTAAAGCAGCTTTAAAGAATCCCAAAATGGGAAGCCTAGGCTAAACAGAGATAAAGCATCCTGAAATTCTGGACGCAGAATTGGAAACAGGCTTTGGGGAAAGCATAGCTGAAATAAGCTACTCCAGAACAGATTGAGGTTAGTCTGTTCTTGGAGGATCTCAGCTCGGGGGTGAGTTCTGGAGATAGACGAACTCTAAGGTTGGGTGGACTGGTCACAGTCGAGGTGTGCATGCATAATTTTGGAGAGTTCTATAAGTATGTATTACATATATCCCTGTTTTATGAATTGTTATGTTATGGTTCATTATGCAAATTTTGGATTGATTATTTGTTCAGTAACTCATGTAATTGCAAACTAAAGCTATTGATAGCAGAGACAAATGGTTGGATTATAGGGATGAGTACCTTGTAGTAAGGAAGTTAGAGATGGTAGATCAATTGAACAGCCAATCTAAAAATTTAATTGCTGTGTGTATAGACAAAAAATGTTAACAAAATAGTACCCATGAACAGCAAGTACCAAACAACTAAATCTATCATAACAATATTGATGGCACAAAATTCCCTGTAACCAATAACAGAAAGTAGGAACCAACAACCATGTGATAGCAGTATGGGGTTCAGTATGTCAGCTGAGTTACAATGGAAATAATTGTAGAAATAAGAACTTAAATTATTCTATTAAATGTAAATATATGAAAGCAGAAGTTGAATCCTAACTAAGTACGAGGATCTAACACTAGGGATTCTAAACTATCCAGTTCAGTATTCTCTATCTCCATTTGATTGAAGCAAGAGGATCTGTTTCCTAATTTTCCCATGGAATAGTTGAATCTGCACCAGAGTCTCAAATATGTTGAATAAGTGAAATAATAAAATAAGGGGAGAGTCCTATTGAAAATGTATTTGTGTGATAAAAGTCTGTGTGAGAGAGGATTGTAAGCCTCGTTAAAAATACTAGGAAAAGAGCATCCATTTACCTTCCATATAAACTGCTGAGAAAGTGGTTGGAGCCACGAAGGTCAACTGAATATAGATAAATGTATACGAGGACGCATACATCTATACCTTGATGTTGAAACTTTAAAAAGGCTGAAAAGTCTATAAGGCTTACAAACTGGAGAGTTTGAGGAAGGGCCTAGCGATAAGCTAGAGTTGGACAAAACTCTGAAAAGAAAAACCTGAGAAATACGAAGTAATATATATATATAGATATATATAAGTCTACTAGATGGATTGAGAAGAGGGGAGATCAAGCCAAAAAAAAAAAATCTCATGGAAATTCTTATATTCCATGGATGTCTATAAGTACTGAAAGGAATTTAAACCCCGGATAACAGTCTGAATTTGTAAGTGATTCATTATAAAAATTATGAATGTTATCTGGCGCCTAAAGCGGAAAATATCTGAGTTATGTTAGATTTGTAAAAAGCTGGGTCTGGGAGACGTGACACTAGGGATTTTGTTTACACTTGCTATCAAATGTCCAAGATCTTGTTGTTTCTATGAAAGATAGATGTCCAAGGAAAAATAATAATTTTGAGAAAAAGTATTCTCAGATGAACATTGCATTCCATTCCTTGATATTTTCCTGAAAACCTTTCTTCCAAAATTTAAGGAAACAAATTTTCGACTACAAACAACAAGATGTAGCTTAAGAAACATATGGCATGTTTCTTGTGCTCTAATGTCATAGTCAACAATAATTTCTCCAAGAAACCTTTTGTAAGCACACAAAGCATGATCCTCAGAGGCAATAGAATTTGAAATTCTAGTTAACATATCATGATAAATTTTAGACCTTTTTTTCTCCTTTTGATGCATACCTAGAAATATACTTCAGGACAACATACTGAGAAAGAACTTGTTGGCAATGAACATTTTCATGCCACATTGTTAGAAGGATAATGTTATGTACATTAATCCTATTATCATTTCTTTCCGGGTCATATTTGTTTCTTCCTTGATCATCTATGAAGAATATTGATTCCTTATAAAGATCTCGTGGAGCATTGTACTGACATGTGAGAATAGTTCTCTTTTTGCAAAAAAAAAATCTACACTACACTTTGTTTGCCGTTGGACATGGTTTAACAATTCTTCATAATCATTATGAGGATTGCAAGAGAAAATCTAATCAGTATTCAATAAGAAAGGGTCATCATTGAGGCTTCTTGGAACCATTATGTTTCGACGATGTATGTCATGTGGATTCCATGTAGCTACATAATTGTCAAAGAATCTTTTTGCAATTTGTACATCTAAAGCATTTGACCAATCAAGTCTTTCCATGTCAAGAGCGCCTTGCAACCATAAGAAACCATGGATATGTGATGAACCTCTATGCTACCACTCATATCTGAAGAAAATGAATATATAGTTACTACAAAAATATAAATAGAACCATAACAAAAAATTGACAATGAATAGAAAATAAATTCAATAACACAAACCTGTACCAGAAGTCTTTTACTTTAAGATATTTTTGGATAACTTCCTCTCGAAATATATTGAATCTATGGTGCATAAATGTGGAAACAATATGAGGGTACTGGATAACATTATGAATTCTCATACGATTCTCATTTAAATAATGAGGATGTGAATGCATAGGCATGAGGTTATGCAACTCTGGCCACTTTGTGACAACTACACTCAAAGTAAAAAACAAAGATGGACAACCTAACTGAGTAATCATGTCAGTTAATTCAGATCAAAATTTAGTCCAGTATGCCCTTGTAACTCTCAGAGAAGAACCAAACCGCATAATATGGTCAACTAAATTATTATCTGGTAAATCAGAAAGTTGGTGATGCAATTCTTCAATTGTTGTTGGTGAGTTATCATGTAAATGTTTCTTCACAAAATCTGCAGCAGTTGCCTGGCTCTGATGTCGCATTATCATGTTCAATAGGTAATATCGAAAACGAGGATGGCTTCCAAACCTCTGATCATAGTATCTAAGAAGATGCAATGCATACTCATGAAGTTCAACACTACAAATACGTGGTTGCAACCAATCAGCATCACCAATGGGGAACAATGTGGGGAATGCCATATATAATAACCCCTCAGTATTATATTCATTCATTGGAGAGGTTCCAATATTCGGCCAATCCATTTCTTGAACATGTGAAGAATCAACATTATTAAGAAATGCTCTAATTTCTTCCACTTCTCTTCGTTCATTAGGTAGGTGAGCCACAAAAGAAGAAGGATGAGATGGAAAATGATCAACAGGTAACCCTTCATTATTAGTTTCATTGATATTATATTTTTCAATATCACAATCAAAAAATTTAAGCCTGGATGAGACATCTGTTGATATTTATGGAAGAGCATTCATTGAATCATAGTCAATTACAACATCTTGATAATATCGATCACGCTCAATTTTGAAATGCAATGCAGCCATAACTCGAGATCTTTTGACACAACATTCATAATATTTAGACTAAGCAGCATGTCTCCTCACAATTAGAAAGTCAAGATCTTCAACATGTCGAGGAAGAATTTGTGCAATTGAAGAAATATCTTGAGGAAAGCTAATTGTGTGACCGCTATACTTATATTTCCCACCTCGAGCATGTGTCACTTGCAAAATAGGATTCACAAGTGCTATTAGCATTTCTTCAAATTGAGTAAGAACTCTTAAAATGTGAGGTTGCTCACCAGGATCCATGTTATTATATCCAAAGAAATGATGGGAACCTCTTTCATTCTTACATCGTCTGCAAATAGGTCCTTCAGAATCTCTCAAAACCTAGATTCCCGGATATGATTCTTGGCATATGTGGCACATTTGGACAACTGAAAACCTATCTATCTTTTCTCAAAATATTTTATGCATTGCAATCATGTTTTGATCAAAATGAATATGATTTATATTGGCCGAACCATGTGGAGAATAATGTGAAAGGGTAAAATTTCTTCTAAAATGTACTCTATTTTCAGCACCATGAGATTCCCTTCCCAAATTTGAAACATGTGGAATGGATCTATGATAGGACCCTTCCAAATTTATGGTCTGCATTTCTGGAACCTGAGAGGACAATAAGGTGTCTTTAGCATAAAATATTTTAAAATTTAATTTCCAACTAATTATGAATAAAAAAATCAAATGCATTCAATACTTACATTTGTTACATTTGTTTGGTGATGTGGATGAAGCCTATGAGATGGTTTCTCTTCACTTCTAACATCGTGTATGGAACATTTGGGGAGTTAGTTTCTAAGACTATATTCAAATGAGTTCTTTCCTGTTCCAACAAAATAAAATACAATATAAAACTAAATGTTCAACCAATAAAGATAAAAAAAAATGGAAAAAAAATCAAATACATCGAAAATTACATTAGTTTGACAATTTGATATTTTGGATTCCATCTCTCCAGCCTCATCAGATGAAATCATGTTTTTTCCATAGAAGATCATAAAATACAATGCACAACTAACAACAAATGAAAAATTGAGGAAAATATCAAATGCATTCAACATTTACATTTGTTCGGCGATCTAGATGAACACTATGAGATGGTCCCTCTTCACTTCCAACATCAGTAGATGGAACATCTATGAAGTTAATTTGTATGCCTCTATTAAAATGGATTGTGTCATGTTTGAAGAAAATAAAGTATGCAATAAAATTTAATGTCCAATGTAATGAAAATTCAAAAAATGAAAAATGAAATCAAATACATTAAACATTACATTAGTTTTCCAATTTGATTGTTGAGGAGAATGTAGTGGAATTTTATGACATGTTTCATCTCCAATTCTCATATTATCAGATGGAACACTTGCGGAGTTAATTTCAAGACCTCTATGAAAATGAGTTGTATCCTATTCCAAAAGAAGAAAATACATTATAATTTCAGTTAAAAATAAAATGTAAATATAGGAATGTAATAAAACAAGCATTACTGCAGCAAACATCAAAATATCATTGTGTTACCTCCATTTTTCCACATGAAATGCTATCAGGGATGATTGGTTCTCTTGGTGGAACAACATTATTTTGAGAAGGGGGATCACAAGATCTGATTTTTCTAGCAACTGGCTCCAAATTATCAAACAAATGGCCAGTTAAACTGTCATCCAAATCATCACATACAATGTCATCATTTCCTCCACCATGGATGTTTTGAAACCTTTGGCCTTGCTCAAAATATGTAATTGTCGAGACAGAAGGGTTAGGGTGAAAATTTGCATCCACATTATCGATAGAATGTTCTTCTCTATTCCGAGATGTTTCCCCAATATTATGAAAATTTTCAAGAGAGCATTGAACAAAAAAAATATGTTAAGGAGGAGCAGATTCTGACAATGAACTATCAATCAAAAATGTTCTTTCCATGATATCATCCATAGTACAATACTTACGAGGAATCATAAAATCATTTTGAAGAGTAGTTTTAGTAGTTCTTCTATGATATGTATCTCTCCGATGCTCATTTATTGTGTCCTTATTTTGTTGATACTGTAAACGACGACTTTCATTAGACCTATCACGCGATGCTGGTGACAGATTATGTTTTCTTGTACACTTGCTTGTGCCTTCAGATGACATGTATACAATGAATAACATTGCTTGAGAACCAATGAGAAAAAAAATAATACAAATACCATGTATAAAATAACTCGGAGCAATTATAATTATAAAAACAAAGAAAAATGCATATCATTCAAAGACATTCAAATCTAATTAAGAGAACTAAGGGGAGACAATAAGAAATATTTTCCAGCAAATTGCAATGGGATTAAATATCCAACATCTGATACATACACATATAGAAGAAATTTCAGGAGCAGGCTTAAAATATCCATAGAATCGTAATTTTAAATTATTAGCATATAGACCCAAAATTATGTAAAGTAAAAAAAATGGAAATATTTTCCAATATAAGAAAATCCAACAGGATTAATAGCCTAAGACTCCATGTCCATATCTAATGGTGGAATCTCATCAATAGAATCCATACGGGGAGAAATTGCAAAAACATTTCCAGAATCAATCAAATCATTGTAATCGTGCAATGTTGGAGACCAAAAACCATACATCTGCTGATTAGTTGAACTATCAATATCTGTTGGAAAACAGAGGCCTGTCATCATGTCATATAATAGGAAAGGAACTTCATTGTAGTTGCACATAAGAACCACACCGTATACTGTTCGAAATGAGAGATAACCATGACATTTGATATTTATATCTTTAGAAATTTCTTCCAACAACTTCCATCTGAAGCCCCAATCATCCTCAAAGTAATCAATTGTTCGTTCAACACACGGGCGACCAAATTGGATATTATCTATTTCTTCAATTGACCATACCGAAGTGGTACCATCATTAACAAGGCATATCAACTGATTCTAATATATTTCTAATGACATACACCGTATTCCAGTGATTGGAACAAATGAAAAACCCCATTCATTTTTTATTACATCAAACCATTAGATTGTATACCCATATCAAGGATAATCTTCATACTCCTTGTCTAGATAGAGCCAAAATAATTTACTTTTATAAAACACTCCATTCTGAGGG
This sequence comes from Pinus albicaulis, assembly GCA_034641835.2. Lineage (NCBI taxonomy): Eukaryota > Viridiplantae > Streptophyta > Pinopsida > Pinales > Pinaceae > Pinus > Pinus albicaulis. The sequence continues at coordinate 75,001 of JAXQQM020092632.1, forward strand.
GGTGAAGTGCCACCAAATGGAAGATCAGCCCTTCGCCAAACCTTATGAAGACTACTGTAAACATAAAATTTAGACTGCATTCTATCATAGATATGTTTTAGAACAACCCAGTCATAATTTTTACTGCTTACATTTTCCAATAACGAAAATAATCTCCAATTCGTATTGGCCCAATGTTTTTAAAGGCCTTTGTAAATGGATTCACTACAAAATAGTTGCATGAATGGGATAATTCTGTTGGTAACGATAAACCTACCATTGGTCCAAGAGTAGACTCTACTTTGTATCTTGAATCTATGGATCGCAAATGGAGATGAGATATGTGCCCATTCTGATTAAGGTATTCAGCAACAAAATAATTGTCTTCATCATTGAGGAAAGGAACCATAAATCCAAATTCCTTTGTAGTGATATGCTTGCAACGCAATAAGAAAGAAGGGTTTTGCAAAGCATTCTTCCATTGCTTACAAACAGTGCTCAACTTTATCAGAATCAATATAGGGAGCCAAAGGAAGATAATTTCAATAATTTCAAATGGAAGACAACTCGAAATAGCTGGATCCATGATCAAATAAGGAAATCATCTAACATAAAATAAAACACGAGATATCAACAACAAAATTTCAATTAATGTTGAATAAAGTTAAAAGTAGCATACATACACAATTTTCCATTTACAGATATAATAAAATCTACCTATACATATTGTATAAAAAATTATGAGTGATAAGAACATTATTAAAATAGTGAAAAACAACTCACAAATTTATAAACCTAATGTTTACAATCCAATATTATTAATGTTAATAAATCTATTTTTATGTCTCTATTAATGTTTATGTTTAATATTGATGTTAATGTTTTGTTGTTCAATATAAATACTAAGAAAAAGCCATTTTTTAAATATTAAATAACTTAATGTTATAAACCTCACATTATAAAATAACCTAATGCTACATGAACTAAATGATATAAAAATACCAAAATTTTTAATTCTAATGTCATTGAACCTAAATAAAACTAAAGTTATGATTCATTTTAGTTACTAAAATATTTATATTGATGTTTAATGACAATGTTCACATTAATATACAAATGCAAAATTTAATGTTATATAAATTTCTATGTTTAAAATTGACATCTATATTTATTATTAGTATTAATATTAATTAACATTAAAAGAGATATCGATATTTAAAATAAACATTAATACTTTTTTATTAATTTGCAACATTTATATTTATTATTGAAGTTAATATCAATCTATATTATTAAATTATTAATGTTAATATGAATCAATATTCATTTTAATAACATTATTGTTTATTTAAATAATAATAATAATTTCTATGTCAATTTTAAACATTTGTTTATATTATTAATATTAATAAAAAAACATAAATATTAAACTTAATAACACACATAAATATTGAAAAATTGAGTGATTAAAATTCCAAAATTAAATAATCAATCCTATTCTTTAATGAAATATTGAGATTAATGTATAAATGCAAAGTTTCATTTTATATAAATTTCTAAGTTTAACATTGACATATATATTTATTATTAATATTGTTAATATTAATATTAATTAATATTAATAGAGATATTGATATTTAAAAATAATATTAATTATTTTTTTATTAATTTGAAGCATTTATATTTATTATTAAAGTTAATATGAATTTATATTATTAAATTATTAATATTAATATGAATCAATATTTATTTTAATAATATTATTGTTAAATAATAATAATAATAATAATTTCTATGTCAATTTTAAAAATTTATGTTTATCCATGCTTATTAATATTAATAAAAAACATAAATATTAATGTTAATACATCCAATTTTTACAATTCAATATTATTAATGTTAATAAATCTATTTTTATGTTTTTATTCATGTTTATGTTTAATATTGATGTTAATGTTTTGATGTTCAGTATAAATATTAAGAAAAATCCAGTTTTTAATATTAAATAACTTAATGTTATAAACCTCACATTATAAAATAACCTAATGCTATATGAACTAAATGATATAAAAAAACCAAAATTTTTAATTCTAATGTCATTGAACCTAAATAAAACTAAAGTTATGATTCATTTTCTTTAATGAAATATTTATATTGATGTTTAATGACAATGTTCACATTAATGTACAAATGCAAAATTTAATTTTATATAAATTCCTATGTTTAAAATTGACATCTATATTTATTATTCATATTATTAGTATTAATATTAATTAACATTAAAAGAGATATCAATATTTAAAATAAACATTAATACCTTTTTTATTAATTTGAAACATTTATATTTATTATTAAAGTTAATATCAATCTATATTATTACATTATTAATGTTACGAAGAATCAATATTCATTTTAATAACATTATTGTTAATTTTAAATAATAATAATAATTTCTATGTCAATTTTAAAAATTTGTTTATATTATTAATATTAATAAAAAACATTAATATTAAACTTAATAACACATAAATATTGAAAAATTGAGTGATTAAAATTTCAAAATTAAACAATAAATCCTATTCTTTAATGAAATATTGAGATTAATGTATAACTGCAAAGTTTCATTTTATATAAATTTCTATGTTAACATTGACATATATATTTATTATTAATATTATTAATATTAATATTAATTAAAATTAATAGAGATATCGATATTTAAAAATAATATTAATTATTTTTTTTTATTAATTTGAAACATTTATATTTATTATTAAAGCTAATAAGAATCTATGTTTATATTTATTATTAAACTTAATATCAATCTATATTATTAAATTATTAATTTAATATGAATCAATATTTATTTTAATAATATTATTGTTATTTTTAAATAATAATATTAATATTAATAATTTCTATCTCAAATTTAAAAATTTATGTTTATATTATTAATATTAATAAAAAATATAAATATTGAACTTAATAACACAAATAAATATTGAAAAAATGAGTATTAAAATTCTAAAGTAAAATAATCAATATTATTATTTAATGAAATATTAATGAAAAACTTTAAGATGGGCATTTCTATTTAGAAAATTGTGGATTATTTTCAAAAGCTGAGAATAAAAACAAACTTAACTATTTAAATAATATTATTGTTTATTTTCATTTACTTTAATAATATTATTCTTAATTTTAAATAATAATAATAATAATTCCCGGATGCGGGTGTTAATGGTGCTTGACATGGCTGGTACGTGGCGGGACAGCACGTGGCCTGGCCACATGGCCACCCACACACTAACTCGATGGCCTCCTCCTGCATTTAACACCCCTCGCCATCACCCTGTGGAGCAATTAATTCATTGCAATGGTCGAGGCATTCATTCGAACTTCAAAATGCCATCTGGTTGCTGCTCCCTTCGGCTCTCTGGTTTTGCTTCCTGTCTCTCTGTGGTGATTCAGCCCCCCTCTGCGGGTTCTATGCCGACTCGCATTCCTCCTCTGCGTAGTGGTTCCTCCCTTGCAGCCGCAGAGCCAAGCACTCGCACGTCATCTGGGAGGCGTTGCAGTCTTAGTGGCTGTATAGAAATTCTTCCCGACATCCATTACTCACAGAGCCCCCACTGCTATCTGCGTTTCTCAGCCTCTTTCGGCCCTACCCTGCCCTCCATCTCTCAGCTTCTCCATGCCCACCCAGCCTCCTCCGCCAGTCGAAGCTCTACGCATCCAGGTTGTGCAAACATGCCTCGCTTGCGACATCGAATGTGATGCCGAAGGGGCGGCAGCAGAGGCAGAGCTTCGCGAATTATCTCTTCCTCCTTTCCCTGTACCTCGTCCTCCTCCCTCGCTCACTCAGGGGGCAGATATCTGGATACACGTAGTGGTTGGGGTCGTCTCCTTGGCTCCACGACTCATCACCCTACCTCTGAGCCTCCTTCAGTCCCTCTGCCCCAACACTTCCCAGCCTCAGTCCAGTCTCAATTCCAGTGCTCCTCCTTCAACCCTCTTGTCATGGCCACTGTTTCCATCTCCTTCCGCGAAATCCTGGGTGCTAGCCCTGTCCCCAGCCACCCCCCTCCGTCTTTAGGCCAACATGGTCATCCCGAGCCTTCGAAGGCTGCAAAAGCTCCGTAGACCTCGCCTATGCACACCTCCAGTTCGCACAACGATAGTAGCTCTGACTACTACAAAGAGAAGCAGATGCAGGATGATGGTAAGGGAACTGAAGCTGCTGCTCCTCGCCAAGATGCAATTGGACTCTAGTCTACTGAAGATGATGAGTACAGGTGCTTAATCGTTGAAGAACCTCCTCCAGTTTCTCCTGTTGCTCAGATTACCAGGTCTCCTTAGGTCTTGGACCTATAGTTCTTTAGTTTTTTTTTCTGTTCATGCATACTCTGGATACATTAACTTATGTTTTCTATTGCTGGTTTCCTCTCTAAGGCGGCACTATCTACTCTTCTTGGGCTAGTTTCCCCTTGTGGGTAGCTCTAGTTTTGGTCCTTTTTGCTATTTTGATGATATCATGGCAATAACTCACACCAGCTCTGCTGAGGCCCTAGCCTCTCTGTAAATTATGTTACATTATCAATAGAATTTTAGTCTTACTTACAAAAAATAATAATAATAATAATAGAAATAATATTAATATTAATAATTTCTATATCCAATTTTTAAAAAATTGTTTATATTATTAATATTAATAAAAAAACATAAATATTTAACTTAATAACACAAATAAATATTGGAAAAATGGGTATTAAAATTCCAAAATAAAATAATCAATCTTATCATTTAATGAAATATTAATGCAAAACTTTAAGATGACCATTTCTATTTATAAAATTGTAGATTATTTTTAAAATTAGAGGAATAAAAGCAAACTCAACTATTTAAATTAATTCTTACATTTAAGTTCATTTTCATATATCAAATTTCAAATTTTCAACAATCTAATGAAGTTCAATAATATTATACAAAATTGACACTTCCATGCAACCTAAATTCACTTGTTATTGTTGGTATGAATTTTCTGAATAATTAATTGATAATATAACAGTAGAGAAAAAAACAAAAGTAAAGTTGTGTAAGTATAGTGAGTATAGGATCTTTCTTTGGTGAGGAAATATAGTTCCTAGGCACAACCAACAAGAATCAACAACCTAAAACTTTTCAAAACATTCTTCCATTGGTTACAAACAGTGCTAAACTTTATCAGAATTGATAAAGGGAGCTAAAGGAAGACAATTCAAGAATTTCGAATGGAAGGCAACTCCAAATTGGTGGATCCATGATCAAATAAGGAAATCACCTAACATAAAAGAAAACACATATGATATCAACAACAAAATTTCAATTAATATTGAATAAAGTTAAAAGTAGCATACATACACAACTTTCCATTCACAGATATAATAAAATATACCTATACATATTGTATAAAAACTTATGAGTGATAAGAACATTATTAAAATAGTGAAAACAACTCACAATTTTATAAAACTAATGTTTACAGTCCAGTATTATTAATGTTAATAAATCTATTTTTATGTCTCTATTAATGTCTATGTTTAATATTGATGTTAATGTTTTTATGTTCAATATAAATATTAAGAAAAATCCATTTATTTTAATATTAAATAACTTAACGTTATAAACCTCACATTATAAAATAACCTAATGCTACATTAACTAAATGATATAAAAATACCAAAATTTTTAATTTTAATGTCATTGAACCTAAATAAAACTAAAGCTATGATTCATTTTCTTTAATGAAATATTTATATTGATGTTTAATGACAATGTTCATATTAATGTACAAATGCAAAATTTAATTTTATATAAATTTCTATGTTTAAAATTGACATCTATATTTATTATTAATATTATTAGTATTAATATTAATTAACATTAAAAGAGATATTGATATTTAAAATAAACATTAATACTTTTTTTATTAATTTGAAACATTTATATATATATATATATATATATTCTAAATAAAACTAATTCTATTATGTATAAGAGTTACTGTTACAAAACTGCCACAGTGTCATCTATGTGAGCCTGAGCACTGGGCTTGATAAACATGCTGAACAGGAAAAGTCTGGACTGCCCGAGATGGGAAACCAGTCCTTTAGAGATCAGTTTGGCCGCCCTTGGAAGGGAAACCGGCCTACAGTTTATACATGAGGACTTAACAGAGAGAAATAGACAAAGAGTAACAATCAGCTTTTCCACCTGCACGTTGAGACAAAGAGACAAAAAATTCCAACAGTAATTGAGCAAAAATACCAGAAGGATCTATGAGCTGAGTTTATCACTCATCATGAATTGGCATTTATATTTATTATTAAAGTTAATATCAATCTATATTGTTAAGTTATTAATGTTAATATGAATTAATATTCATTTTAATAACATTATTGTTAATTTTAAATAATAATAATAATTTCTATGTCAATTTTAAAAAATTGTTTATATTATTAATATTAATAAAAAAGATAAATATTGAATTTAATAACACACATAAATATTGAAAAATTGAGTGATTAAAATTTCAAAATTAAATAATAAATCCTATTCTTTAATGAAATATTGAGATTAATGTATAACTGCAAAGTTTCATTTTATATAAATTTCTATGTTTAACATTGACATATATTTATTATTAATATTATTAATATTAATATTAATTAACATTAATAGAGATATTGATATTTAAAAATAATATTAATTATTTTTTATTAATTTGAAACATTTATATTTATTATTAAAGTTAATATGAATCTATGTTATGAAATTATTAATATTAATATGAAACAATATTTATTTTAATAATAATAATACTAATAATTTTTATGCAATTTTAAATATTTATAATTATCCATGTTTATTAATATTAATAAAAAACATAAATATTCAACTTAATAAGACACATAAATATTGAAATATTGAGTAATTAAAATTCCAAAATAAAATTAACTTAAACATTTTCAAAATTATAATGTCATTAAATCTAAATAAACAACTTAAAGTTATCCTCCTAATAGCAATATTATTAATATTGATAATTTTTATGTCAATTTTAAAAATTTATGTTTATTCATGTTTATTAATATTAATAAAAAAACATAAATATTCAACTTAATAAAAGACATAAATAATGAAAACTTGAGTGATTAAAATTCCAAAATAAAATAAACTTAAAAATTTTCAAAATTATAATGTCATTAAACCTAAATAAACTACTTGAAGTTATCATCCTATTTTTTAATGAAATATTTATATTAATGTTTAATGACTTTATTCACATTAATATATAAATGCAAAATTTAATGCCATTGTTCACATCTATATTTATTATTAATATTATTAATATTAATATTAATTAACATTAAAAGAGATATGATATTTAAAATTAATATTAATAATTTTTTTATTAATTTAAAAACATTTATATTTATTATTAAATTTAATATCAATCTATATTATTAAATTATTAATTTAATATGAATCAATATTTATTTTAATATTATTATTTTTATTTTTAAATAATAATAATAATAATAGAAATAATATTAATATTAATAATTTATATCTTAAATTTAAAAATTTATGTTTATATTATTAATATTAATAAAAAAATAAATATTAAACTTAATAACACAAATAAATATTGAAAAATGAGTATTAAAATTCCAAAATAAAATAATCAATCTTATTATTTAATGAAATATTAATGCAAAACTTTAAGATGGGCATTTCTATTTAGAAAATTGTGGATTATTTTCAAAATTTGAGAATAAAAACAAACTCAACTATTCAAATAATATTATTGTTCATTTTCATTTACTTTAATAATATTATTGTTAATTTTAAATAATAATAATATTAATATTAATATTAATAATTTCTATATCCAATTTTTTTAAAATGGTTTATATTATTTATTTTTTTGACAATAACGGATAAAATTTTATTTAGGCGGCAAAGCTGCCACAAGCTCTTACATTCCAGCTCTGACAGAGATAGTCTCTCGTGAGTAGCTGATTGGGAGTGCTGTCAAAGAGTCCAGAGGACAGATCACCAGGCCTGGTTCGCCTCTCTTTTGAGATAAGAATGATAATACCAGGCATACCTTTGTTCAGATTCAACGCAGTGATCACTTCGCCTTCTTTGAACAGAGAATGTTCCTCAAATCTGATGGATAAGGGCATCGGCCGATGCATCGCGCCAGGACCAGGATGCTCCCCTGGGCGACTCGTGATAATGGCGACCACATTCGTGCAGAGAGTTAAATCAGCGATGCATCTGTTAGGTTGAGAGAAGTGATTCTCCGACACTGCTTTGTAAATGTTGCTTCTGTAACGGAAATGCACCATCGCTGAGTCCCTATTTTGCAGCGCCCTGGTGTAAGAGTCGATCTCGTCGCCTATCAGAGTTGAGAACCATTGATAATGGTGAATATAAGCTTCAGATTGGAGATCAGAGGAGCCATTATTACTGGATCTGGGATGGGAATTTGAAGATCCGATGTGAGCTCTTAAAACAGAGGGGTCCAACAGGAAACAGAGGTTCTTGAAAGGAGGGCGAACAGGGGATAAGAACAGGCCAGAGACCATGGGCATAACATGGTTGGTAATCCAGAGAGATGAGGTCCCCAAGAGCAGGGCACTGAGTAGCAGAGAGATAGTCATAGGGTCGAATAGATTAGGAAATCCGCACAGCAGAGGTATCAAGGAATATGGCAATAAGATTCAGTCGAATTGACCACCAGCGATCTCCGATTACAGAGGGAGCCAAGGTTGGCCTCCAGATCAGCCTGGGAGTTGAGATTCCTCAGAATATGAAAGAAGGAGATTTTACTGAACTTAGGCAATAAGAGCCGGATTTTCTTGATTATAGAGGCTAAGTGAACCTGATGGGGGGCCTTATGAGAGATCAACGCCTGGATGATAATTCTGGAATCTCCAAATACAGAGAGTGAGAGGATATTTCTATTAATCGCCAGATGCAGACCCTGCCACAATGCTAGAGCCTCCGCTCTGTTATTGGATTCAATACCCAGACCCCAGTGGAATCTCAATTCAGAAGAGCCTCCCGGATGCAGAATAACTCCACCGCTGCCAGCAACCCCAGGGTTACCCTTAGAGGCCCCATCGAAGAATAAACAGTGTTCATCCAAGGCCGATCTCCATTTGATAAACTCCAGTTTCTCCAATCTGATCTCCCAGTTGGCATGGACAATTGCAGGAGGAATGGACCTTTCCTTCAGATTTGGAACCAGCTCTTTAAACCATAGCTCCTCCGCTTGGTCCAGACTCATTTCATTCCTGGAGGATGTATTGGCTTCCAAAGCCTCGCCCAGCAAACCTTTGATTTTAGAAATCACTCTGGTAGTAGTGCAGCTTTCTCCTCTGAAAATTCTATTATTCCTCTCCAACCACAGCTTCCAGCAAATGAGTTTTGGGATCCACATCCAACTAGTTTTAAGAAGACTTTTTTTTGTGAAGCAAAAGGGAGATAATCTGACCCAATTTTGGAACAGTGCAGGGATGTTATCTGGAAGGTCAAGATTAGTTGGGCCAAGCATCAGAACTCCCCTCCAGACTGCTAGAGCAAAGGGGCAGAGCAACAGCAGATGATTGGCAGTTTCTTCGTCAGACAAGCACAATGGGCACCTTGAAGGCCCTTCCATCCCTCGCCTCCGCAAGTTATCTCTGGTAAGAATGCTTTGGTGCGCTACAGTCCAACAGAAGAAGTCAATTTTGGGGAGTGAGGGGAAGTTCCATATGAATTTCCATTGAGCTGGATCAGGGGGAGCATAAGGAACATCCATCATTCTTTTATAACCTTCAGCAACAGTATAGGAGCCAGAAAGGGAACCCCAGCCTCGTTTATCCTTAGAAGTGGCCTTTGAAGGAGATTTGCCTTGAAGCATATCTAACAGTAAAGAAGCTTCCCCCTGCAATCTAAGGGGAACCTCCCCCAGATTCCATCCATCCCAGAGAGTACCTGGATCATCCTTCCAGTTAGATATATCCCACAGGGTGTTCAAGTTGCAGGATTGAAGCCAGTCTTTGATATTTGCTAGGCCTTCCACTTGGTTCAAGGGTTGATCACCCATTATCGAATCTTCCCAGATTTTGATTTTTCTCCCATTACCAGGGATCCAGTAGAGATAGTGGCTGAATTGCTCTAAAGCTGAATTGCACAGATTGAAGATTGGAGATCCTTTTATCGATCTTGGGGGCTTATCCAAGCATCTCAAGCGTGGCCCATGGAAGTATTTCTTCCAAATGACTCTTTTACTCCAGCTAGAATTTCCCGAGACTAAATTCCACAGGATCTTGGAACCCAAAGCAAGGTTTTGGGCAGCCAAATTTCGCAGGTGGAGGCCTCCTTCCAGGTGGGATCTCTTGAGAGTCTCCCAATTCACTAAATGGAGCCTTCTGTCGTTATTGTTCCCACCTTCCCACAGAAATCTTCTCAACAGACTGTCCATTTTACTGAGAAAAGTTTTAGGGGCAAGGAGCATGGTATGTTGATATAGAGGCATACTTATGAGGACTGATTTCATAAGGATGACTTTTCCTGCATTATTCAGCCAAGAGGCGCCCCAGGCTTGGATTCTGATCTTGAGCTTGTCGAGCAGAGGAAGCCAGTGAGCAACTTTAGGCTTGGATTTGAAAATTGGGATCCCGAGGTATTTGAATGACTCCCAATTTCGAATTCCATCCATTTCTAAGAGCCTTGCAATATCTGACAGCTCCTTGGACGAGCAGTTCCAGCCATAGATAGAGCATTTTCGATAGTTGATCATGCTGCCCGAGAACAACTTGTAAATGTCCAGCTCTTTCTTGAAGGATCTGGCAGAGATAATGCTGGCTCCTCCAAGCAGCAAGGTGTCATCGGCAAACTGGGCGTGATTAATGTCTTTCACCTTGCGAGACGTTCTGAGGCCAGGCAGGGTTTGAATCTTCTGGTTATGATCGAGTTGGAAGCTGAGCACCGAAGCCTGAATAGCATAGAGAAGCGGGGACAAAGGACAGCCTTGTCTAAGGCCCCTGGAGGCTTGAAAAAAGTCAGTAGATCGACCATTGACCAGAGGTGCGATCCATGGCGATGCTATACAGGCTTTCACCCAGTTTATGAAAGCTGTTGAGAAGCCTAGCTTCTTCATTACAATGAACAAAAATTCGTGTCTCACTCTATCAAATGCGTTGGACAGATCGAGCTTAATCACCATTCCTTTCTCATTTCTTTGGCAGCTAGAGTGAACTGCTTCTTGCACCAGCACAATGTTGTCCAGAATTTTTCTTCCTTTAATGAATCCGCCTTGATTTTCAGGGATGATGGCTGGCAATATATTCTTAAGTCTATTGGCAATTATTTTGGAAACCAGCTTGTAACTGGAATTGCACAAGGAAATGGGCCTAAATCTGCTAAAGTCGGAGGCACCTTTCTCTTTTGGGATTAAGGCGAGAAAGGCCGAATTAATGCCACCTCCCAGCTTTGCACAGTTCTGAGATTTTCTGACCATTCTCAATAGATCTTTTTTTATTGTTGACCAGCAAGTCAGAAGGAACCTGACAGAGAACCCATCAGGGCCTGGGGCTTTGTCAGGCTCCATGCATTCCAACACTTTCTGAAGCTCGTCCATACTGATCGGAGCTGTCAACATGGTATTATCCGATTCCTTAACGCACTTGGGAATTAAGTTGATCGGGTAGTCATGAGGATCAATAGGGGATTCCTCAGGAGCCGAATAGAGGTCTTTGAAGTAGGAGAAAGCAGCTCTCTTTATGTCATCAAAATCCTTAACCACAGTGTTTTGGAATTTTATCTCAGAAACAGTTTTGAAATGCTTTCGAGCTTCGGCTTGTTTATGAAAGAAGCTGGTGTTTTTATCTCCGGATTGTAACCATAGGTTCCTAGACTTCTGTCTCCAAAATTCTTCCTCCTCCCTGCTAGATCTGTGTACCTCTTTTTGCAAATCGACTTCTCTTTGGAGCAGACTATGAGTTACAGGACTTTGCTCCATAGCTAATTGATGAACAGCAAGTCTATTAAGAGATTCATTCCTTTTGGCAGAAGGGGTTTTCAGTCTTTTGGCCCACTCCTTAAGACTTCTTTTCAGGCCCCTGATTTTCTCTTCCCACACATAAAATGGAGAACCATGGACAGGCCTATTCCAGGCCTCAGAAACTATCTCTTGGAAACCTTCTTGCCTAATCCACAGAGGACTGAAACGGAAAGGGATGGGGCCCAAATTACCATCCATGGATAGCTCGAGGAAGATGGGCTTATGATCAGAAGTAAGGTTTGGAAGAATTTTAGAAGTGGCCATAAGACCGCAAGTCAGAAAGGAAGAATGGACAAGGAATCTGTCCAAACGGGCAGCTATATGATTTGGACCTAGTCTTTTATTGGACCAGGTGAATTTCCCTGAAGAAGGTTTAATATCCTCCAAATCCCAGCCTAGCATAATATCTTCAACCCATTCTCTGGCAGGGTCCCTGACAATGGAGCCTCCCTTTTTCTCATCAACAGCAAGGGTAACATTCAGGTCACCTGCTATAATAATATTTCCTGGGTTTTGCTCTAAAAGAAAGGATTGAAGCGAGTTCCAACAAATTTTTTTCTCGCCTGGTAATACCGGAGCATAAACATTAAACATACTTACTTGTTGACCCGAGTCTTTGTGGAGGAGCTGAGTGAATAGCCAATAGGGGCTACTGTTTTCTTGAATAAGGTCGTATTTGGAGCTGTTCCAAAAGGTTGCTATTCCTCCAGAAGCGCCTCTAGCACTAACCGCTCTTCCAAGACCTTTTTGCCAAAAAACTTTACTGTTCTGGAGGAGAAGATGATCCTCCAGCTTTGTCTCCTGGATGAGGAGGATTTCAGGCGAATATATCCTCACTATGTCTTTCAAGGCTTCCTCTTTTAACCTGCTACCTAAACCTCTGACATGCGAATCAGATTCGGAATCTCGCTCTTTTGTTTCTCCCTCAGAGTCGGAGGCAAGACTGATGTGTTCTTCGGTGCCTTCGTTACCCCGCAGACCCTCATCAACTGGTGAAACAGTTGGTTCGACTTCAGGTTCTTTCACTTGCTTCAAATTCTTTTTTGTGTCCTCTTGGGTCTCCATGACATCCACCTTTTGTCCTGAAGTGGAGCCATATTTAGCAGCAGCATTGGCCTTTGTATTGGAATGTGGTTTCCCCAATGGCACGGAGTTATTCTGCCGCGAGGACCTTGGAACAACCTTTCCCTTTTTAATTTCTTTCCATCCCTCTTCTTCTACCTTGTTCCCTGTTGGAGCTTTTGGGCAATTTCGCTGGAAGTGTCCATGCTCATGACAGGTTCGGCATTTGAAGGGCAACTGCTCGTAGTCCAACTTCTGGTAATGCTGCCAATCTCCAACTGTCAGTTTGATCGCTTCTGGTAGCCCAGCTTCCAGATCGACTTCCACACAGATTCTAGCGCAGGTATATTGGCCTTTGTGATCAGCTTTGTCAATGAAGCGACCCAACCCATTCCCAATCTTCTGCAGTGCTTGGTAGCTCCAGCAATGAATCGGGAGATTTGGGAGACGAACCCAGACCGGCACCTCCTTAGGGACATCGACAGAGGGATCGAAATCAGGGCTCCATTTGTTAAGATACAGTCCCTGATTCCCCATAAAATACGGTCCATTTCTGAACACCAGGTCACGATCTTCTTTGGTGGTAAATTCAAAAATGAAATAGCCTCTTCCCACAGCATAACAAATCACGTTGTGTTTCAGCTGAGGTCTCCAATTTCGCTGAATCCATTCGTCCGTGAGTTTTGTGGAGGGCCAGCGGCCCATGAACTGCCCTACCAAGCCTCTGTCAGCCAGAGCAAGGGCGATTTTGATCGATTGTTCCTCAGGAAGAGCAATCACAGGTATCTCATCGAGCTTTTTAATGAATTTTGGCACATCAGCAGACTGTCTTTTCGTTCCTTTCTGCGTTAAGAGGCTACGGAATGCGGCTTCGGAAGAAGATGGAGGGGTGGGAGAGGACTCCCCGCCCCCAGGGCCGCTCATGGCGACGGCAAAGCTAGCAGGCGGCTGCAAACCTAATCGGAGCACCTCAGAACAGAGCAGCGCGCAATTAGTTTTTTCCAAAAACCTGGTTTATATTATTAATATTAATAAAAAACATAAATATTTAACTTAATAACACAAATAAATATTGAAAAAATGAGTATTAAAATTTCAAAATAAAATAATCAATCTTATCATTTAATGAAATATTAATGCAAAACTTTAAGATGACCATTTATATTTAGAAAATTGTAGATTATTTTTAAAATTAGAAGAATAAAAACAAACTCAACTATTTAAATTAATTCTTACATTTAAGTTCATTTTCATATATCAAATTTCAAAATTTTCTATAATCTAATTAAGTTCAATAATATTACACAAAATTGACACTTCCATGCAACCTAAATTCACTTGTTATTGCTGATATGAATTTTCTGAATAATTAATTGATAATATAACAGTAGAGAAAAAAACAAAAGTAAAGTTGTGTAAATATAGTGAGTGACAAAAGTAAAGTTGTACAAGTATAGTGAGTATAGGATTTTTCTTCGGTGAGGAAATATAGTTCCTAGGCACAACCAACAAGAATCAACAACCTAAAACTTTCCAAAACATTCTTCCATTGGTTACAAACAGTGCTAAAATTTATCAGAATCGATAAAGGGAGCCAGAGGAGGACAATTCAAGAATTTCGAATGGAAGGCAACTCCAAATAGCTAGATCCATGATCAAATAAGGAAATCACATAACATAAAAGAAAACACATGTGATATCAACAACAAAATTTCAATTAATATTGAATAAAGTTAAAAGTAGCATACATACACAATTTTCCATTTACAGATATAATAAAATCTTCCTATACATATTGTATAAAAACTTATGAGTGATAAGAAAATTATTAAAATAGTGAAAAACAACTCACAATTTTATAAACCTAATGTTTACAGTCCAATATTATTAATGTTAATAAATCTATTTTTATGTCTCTATTAATGTCTATGTTTAATATTGATGTTAATGTTTTGATGTTCAATATAAATATTAAGAAAAAACCATTTTTTTAATATTAAATAACTTAATGTTATAAACCTCACATTATAAAATAACCTAATGCTACATGAACTAAATGATATAAAAATACCAAAATTTTTAATTTTTATGTCATTGAACCTAAATAAAACTAAAGTTACGATTCATTTTCTTTAATGAATTATTTATATTGATGTTTAATGACAATGTTCGTATTAATGTACAAATGCAAAATTTAATTTTATATAAATTTCTATGTTTAAAATTGACATCTATATTTATTATTAGTATTATTAGTATTAATATTAATTAACATTAAAAGAGATATCGATATTTAAAATAAACATTAATACTTTTTTTATTAATTTGAAACATTTATATTTATTATTAAAGTTAATATCAATCTATATTGTTAAATTATTAATGTTAATATGAATCAATATTCATTTTAATAACATTATTGTTCATTTTAAATAATAATAATAATTTCTATGTCAATTTTAAAAATTTGTTTATATTATTAATATTAATAAAAAACATAAATATTGAACTTAATAACACACATAAATATTAAAAAAATTGAGTGATTAAAATTCCAAAATTAAATAATCAATCCTATTATTTAATGAAATATTAAGATTAATGTATAAATGCAAAGTTTTATTTTATATAAATTTCTATGTTTAACATTGACATATATATTTACTATTATTATTATTATTATTAATATTAATTAACATTAATAGAGATATTGATATTTAAAAATAATATTAATTATTTTTTTATTAATTTGAAACATTTATATTTATTATTAAAGTTAATATGAATTTATATTATTAAATTATTAATATTATTGTAAAATAATAATAACAATAATTTCTATGTCAATTTTAAAAGTTTATGTTTATCCATGTTTATTAATATTAATAAAAAACATAAATATTAATGTTAATAAATCTAATTTTTACAATCCAATATTATTAATGTTAATAAATCTATTTTTATGTCTTTATTAATGTCTATGTTTAATATTGATGTTAATGTTTTGATGTTCAATATAAATATTAAGAAAAAGTCATTTTTTTAATATTAAATAACTTAATGTTATAAACCTCACATTATAAAATAACCTAATGCTACATGAGCTAAATGATATAAAAAAACCAAAATTTTTAATTCTAATGTCATTGAACCTAAATAAAACTAAAGTTATGATTCATTTTCTTTAATGAAATATTTATATTGATGTTTAATGACAATGTTCACATTAATGTACAAATGCAAAATTTAATTTTATATAAATTTTTATGTTTAAAATTGACATCTATATTTATTATTCATATTATTAGTATTAATATTAATTAACAATTAAAGAGATATCAATATTTAAAATAAACATTAATACTTTTTTTATTAATTTGAAACATTTATATTTATTATTAAAGTTAATATCAGTCTATATTATTAAATTATTAATGTTACGAAGAATCAATATTCATTTTAATAACATTATTGTTAATTTTAAATAATAATAATAATTTCTATGTTGATTTTAAAAATTCGTTTATATTATTAATATTAATAAAAAATATAAATATTGAACTTAATAACACACATATATATTGAAAAATTGAGTGATTAAAATTCCAAAATTATATAATCAATCCTATTCTTTAATGAAATATTGAAATTAATATATAAATGCAAAGTTTCATTTTATATAAATCTCTATGTTTAACATTGACATATATATTTATTACTAATATTAATATTAATTGACATTAAGCTATTCTCTACTTAACCGCACAGCATCACTATTATATTAAGATGGGTCTGGGACCCGGAACGAACAATTTCGCCGAACTGCAAGCCTTAAGACTTCTCCTGATCTTTGCTCGGGAAAAGAACTGCAACTCCATTCAGATTTTTGGAGACTCTCTTATTGTGATAAACTGGTTCAACTCAAATGCTCTATGTTACACGCACACACTGAATGCTCTTCTTAGAGAAGTTCATCACCTCAAATTACATTTTGACTCCATTTCTATCAATCATATTTACAGGACTCGGAACAAAGTGGTAGACAAAATATCCAAAGAAGCCACGGAGCTAATTTGGGGTACCTGGCATATCACAGAATATAATGGCGAACAGATTTACAGGTTTTTTCATAGGCCTTTCATTGAGGAACTATAGGATATTGGAGTTGTTGTTACATGACAGTATATTTTGAATTATCTCTTTGGAGATCATTTTGTATGTTATTTATAGGACACTTCTGCAGCCATACATATGTATATTTATCATGTTTATTTGCTATTTTTTTTGGCACTTTCCGGTCCAGTAAGTTATGCACCGAACTTACTTGCGGATACTTGATTACTTTTCTGTTTATATTAGCTCATACATGACTATGAAGCTTGCTTATCTTGCAGCTACATGATAGCATACTCAGTAAAATGTAACATGTAATTTTTCTACTTAATGAAAGGTTACGAATTTTTCCTTTGTGAAAAAATTAATTAACATTAATAGATATATTGATATTTAAAAATAATATTAATTATTTTTTATTAATTTGAAACATTTATATTTATTATTAAAGTTAATATGAATCTATGTTATTAAATTATTAATACTAATATGAATCAATATTTATAGTAATAATAATAATAATAATTTCTATGCAATTTTAAAAATTTATGTTTATCCATGTTTATTAATATTAATAAAAACCATAAATAATCAACTTAATAAGATACATAAATATTGAAAAATTGAGTGATTAAAATTCGAAATTAAAATAAACTAAAACATTTTCAAAATTATAATGTCATTAAATCTAAATAAACAACTTAAAGTTATCCTCCTAATAGCAATACTGTTAATATTGATAATTTCTATGTCAATTTTAAAAATTTATGTTTATCCATGTTTATTAATATTAATAAAAAACATAAATATTCAACTTAATAAGAGACATAAAAATTGAAAAATTGAGTGATTAAAATTCCAAAATAAAATAAACTTAAAATTTTTCAAAATTATAATGTCATTAAACCTAAATAAACAACCTAACCTCGTTGAACCCTAGCTATGGCGGCTGCGATTCCTGGACCGCCTAAGGCTGCTCGGGTCTCTCATTGACTCTATGCGTTTCGCACCACTCGGCTATGGCCGTTGGGACCCCTCACAAGTTATTTGGTGGAGTTTGACTTCGATTTCTACATTTTCTTGGCACCTTGTTTCTCGACTGCTGCGCCCTTAGGAATCAACGCTTCCCAGGATCTCACCGACTTGCGAAGGTGTGGGGTCTTTGTTCTGGGCCCGTCTTTATTGGTAGCACATTCTCCGGTCTGGCCGGGGTTTTTTGGGGCGGGTAAGACCTACTTGGTCCGCTATTCGTTGGTCTATGGTTGTATTTAACTTCTTTGGTGACCAAACTTCGATCCCTGGAGCTGTCAGTGACTGCCCCACTTTCTTGGGGTTCCGCCTGTGACATTTGGATGTGTTGATGTGTATGTGTTCGATGCCCAGAGTGTTTTACTCTCTTTTGGTGGGGTTCTCTGATCGTCCGGAGACCGTTTGTTTCTATCTGACTTGCATTTGTGCATTACCATCTGGGCTTGCTTCCAGCTTGTTTGGGTTACTATTTGTTTATCCGCGAACCAGATTTGACCTCTGGGCGGCCAGCGTGGGGTTTGGGGGTTTATCGCCATTGTCCAACTGACTATTGTCCGTTTGCCATTAGATCTGTCGTGCTGGCATCATGAGTGTATATGAGGAAGAGCTGGACTACACAGAGGACCCATTGGTAGGTGTAGATATTTGGGGACATAATGACCCTGTTGTATTGGATGAGATAGAAGATATGATCCTGATTGCTTCTTGCTTGAGGCCAGCTCTGCCTATCCATTCTGACGTGGCTATTGCTTCACCTCCATCCGCGGAACTTGATCAGTTTTGCTGTAATACTCCGTCGCCATCAAATATTGGACTCTAGAGCATTCTACTGGCTGGTACTTCTTTGGATGTGGGTGATTTGGAGCCATTCGGGCCATTAGGGGATGCGGCATACCAAATTATTGGAGAGGCATCTATCTCTCTGGAACACATAAACATTGGGGGCTCCTCGTCGCACCGTGGAACGCCTGTCTATGGTTCTCACGGAGGGTGTGTGCCTTGCAGTGGAACTTCGGTGTGCGTTCCAGCCTCGAGTTATGGGGTGTTTACCAATATACCAGGGGACCTGCCAACCTCAGACAAGCCGAGCTCATCTTCAGACTCGGAGAACGCATCCGACCCGGATAAGGGGCGATCTAATAAAAAGAGCAAGCACAAGACTACAAAGAATAAGCTCAGCATTTTCATGAACTTTGGGCGCGAGTGTGGAATGGACGATTGGGGGCTCATTGCTACCACTGTGCTAGTGGGGAGGGTTAGGGGCCGAAAATAATCCATGGCGAGGCTGTGGCAGTGGACTGGTGAGATCTGGGGTTGTTCTCTCGATGTCCTCCCGGAGGTTACAGTCCTACCGAAGGGTTGGTTTTCCCTCACATTTGCTCGGCTTGATCAATTGGAGTGGGCACTTAAATAGCTCTGGCATTAAGAAATGTATCCGGTTTACCTCAAGTGATGGGTTCCGCTATTTGACCCAAAAAAAGATATTGTAAGCACTGGCCCTATTTGGATGAGATTGCCTGGATTACTGATTCAATTCTGGAACGACACTGCTTTCAAAAATATCAGAAGTCTATTTGGTCCATACCTGGATCACGATAAGTCCTATTGGATCACTGGGAGCAAGGCTGTTGCTCGCATTTTGATATTCCTAGACACTAGGGACGGAGTTCATGACAATCTCAATATGCTATTTGATGGAATGGTGTGGCAACAGGTCTTGGATTATGAAGGGGTGCCATTTCGCTGTAGGAAATGTTACGAGGTTCGTCATTTATACAAGGAGTGTCCAAAGTTTGGATTCTCTCACCAGGCTATCAAGATCTCCCGCAATGTGGCCACCCAGACTGAGGTTATTACAAGCTCTAGCGCGGATCCTATGGATGGGCACCTGGACGAGCCAGAATAGCCAGTGGCTGAGCAGCTGGGTGTGTCTCTCCCGCTACCTACTTGGCCAACAACTCAACCTCTATCACATCCTCAATCCACTCCGAAGCCACCTGTTCGGGTTGCAACTATACCGGGTACCTCTCCTATTCCTGACTCTTCTATTTCTAATATAGAGTCCTATTCTTTATCCATCCCTATTCCATGTTTATCTACTGGTTCTGTTATGTCTACGCTTCGGTATCCTTCTATCTATTGTACTATTGCACAAGCTCCGCCTTCCTTCACTCCCATTATCCTACACACCTCTGCTGATTCCTCATGTCAATCCTCTACCCGCTCAGAGACATCTACTTTGAAACACAATTACTTCCTCAAATCTATTACTCACCCCCACTCGGAGGACTCATTTGGCATTGGCCAAGGGCTGAGCTGTCAACCCAACAAATCGAGAGGTCAGCCATCTGCCTTAGCTAAAGCCATCAAAAGGGAAAATATGGAAGTAGAGGCTGGAACAAAATCTACCCTTATGCGGTTCCTTAGAGCAAGGAGGCCCATTCCGGGAGTGTCATCATGATTTGTCTCTCATACAATTACAGGGGATTGGCCAACCCCGACAAGAGATTGGCCCTAAAATACTTAATTGCTCAAAGATCCATTGACATCCTTTTTCTCCAAGAAACTTTAAGAGCGGGCGACACAGTCGCTGCCCTTCTAAATAATTTTCTACCCAACTGGACTTTTATCACATTGGATGTCCACGGCCGATCAGGTGGTAGTTCCATGGGCATCAATTGCAGAAACACCAAGATGCTTAATTGTTGGGGTCGACCTAGTGTACTGGGCATGGACATTATATTTAGACATTCTGAGTAGTGTTTCTCCCTTATTAATGTATATGGTCCCTGTCTGAACCAAGAAGCCTTTTGGAACTCCTTACTGGATTGCTCTCTCCTAAACTCACCTCATATTATAGTGGGGGGTGATCTGAATTTTTCATTAGGCATATCTGAATCCTAGGGAACTCGGGCTAACCTGGATCCTTTAGCTGAGTTTCTCAGTACCAAGCTTGATGCGGTTGACCTTATCGAAATTCAGACCACTAAGATTCTACCCACTTGGAGGAACAGGAGGACTGGAGTGGCAGCTCTGGCCCGAAGATTAGATCAATTTCTAATAAAAGTGCCTCTACTTAACATCATTGACCATGCCAGATAATGGGTGGGACAAGGTGGTTTGTCGAATCACTCCCCGATCTTTTTGGAATTTGAATGTGGTCCTCACAGGGCTAGACCACCATTCAAATTTAGCTCCAGATGGTTGCAGGACCCAGAATATCATGATATGGTTCAACATGCCTGGCAGCATTGCCATCAATTGCCGAATGAGGACCCTGCCTGAATCATCAATGATAATCTATCTCACATTAAATGCCTGACTATCAATTGGGTTAAAAATAAGAAGCGCCTGGAGCAGGAAGAGCTCAATCGGATTGATTTGGTGATTGCACAACTTAACAGCTCTAATCTCTCTGGCTATCAGTCTAGCACATCCCAAGAGCAGCTCATTGCCCTAGAATCTTCTAAGGCTAAGATCCTGAGACAAAAAGAGAAGGACTGGAGGCTCAAGAGCCGTGTTATTTGGCTTCAGGCTGGAGAAGAAAATTCAAAGTTCTTCCAACAACATGCTAATGGTCGCAGGACTGCCAACTCCATATGGGAGCTCACTGATCAGCATGGGTATGTTGCTCGTACTCAATCTCAATTACAGGATTTGGGGACTCAGCATTTTACTGACCTTTATAGGGCATCCATGCACATTGACCGCTCTTATATTATTCATATTACTCATTCTTTCAATAGATTTGTGGAACCGGAGCAGGTTGATGATCTTAATGCTCCAGTCACCATGGGGGAATTGGAGGGGGTTTTGAAATGGTTCAAAAAGGACAAAAGCCCTGGGCCAAATGGCTGGCCAATTGAATTTTTCATACATTTTTTTGAGTTGATTGGTAATGATCTACTGACCATGATTGAAAATAGTAGGGTGCGGGGATGCATCTATGATGGATTCCACTCCATTTTCATTGCACTCATCCCTAAATATGACCACCCGGCCAAATTTCATGATTACAGACCTATTTCGCTCTGCAACTGCATTTACAAGATTATCTCAAAAATTATAGAGAATCGCATTAAGCCTTTTTTATCTTCTCACATTGCTAAGGAACAATTTTCCTTCTTGCATCATAGGCAAATCCACAAAGCTATTGGCATGGCCCAAGAAGCCCTCCATTCCATAAAATCCAAGCACCTTAAATCCACTATTCTTAATATTGATCAAGCTAAGGCTTTTGACTGGGTGAATTGGAGCTATTTGCACATTATACTTATTCAAACTGGCTTCCCTAATATATTCATCAATTGAATAATGGGATGTATCTGTCATGCTTCCTTCAGCATTCTCCTAAATGGCACTGCATCCAACTTTTTCCATGCAAGTCGTGGTTTGCGTCAGGGATGTCCTCTGTCTCCCTTATTATTTGTGCTTGTTATGGAAGGCTTATCTATACTTATTAAAGATGCAAAGGCCCGGGGTACCATTCATGGTCTCCGGATTAATGATCTCATTCAAATCACTCATCTATTATTTTTTGATGATGTTCTAATATTTCTCAATGGTTCTAGATGGGACTTGATTCAGTTTGATAATCTCCTCCAGATTTTTTGCAGAGCCACTGGAATGATACCAAATGCACTCAAATCTACTATCATTATGACCAGATGCTCGGCTCAGGAACTTGGCACTGCCAGGACTCTATTTGCCTATGTTCATGCAGACATCAATGATGGTCTTAAATATCTGGGATATCACATCAAGCCTAATGATTATCAGATTAAAGACTAGAATTGGCTCATAGCCAAAGTGGAGCGCAGAATAAATGTTTGGTACAATAGATGGTTATCCAGAGCTGGGCGATTAGTCCTTATCAAATCGGTGCTCGAGGCTATTCTGGTCTATTGGATGACACTAGCTTGGTTACCTAGAGGTGTTACCAATAGAATCAAATGTATCTATCATCATTTCCTTTGGCGCAATCAGGACAAGGACTACACATTTGCCTGGGTCGCTTGGGACCGCATTAACATACCCAAGCAATGGAGCGGTTGGGGGATCAAGGATCTCCATTTATTTTCGAATGGCCTTGCTGCCAAGATGTGTTGGCACTTACTCACCGGTCACAGTCTCTGGAAGGAGGTCATAGTTTCTAAATACATCGCACCTAGGAACACCATCGACTGGATCAGAGATCGCATTGGGTCGCACACTGGGGCTTCAATCATTTGGAAAGCTATCACTAAGGCCACACATATCATTCAACGTGGATTTTCATGGAAAATTGGATCTATTTCATCTGTGAGAATCAGGGTCGATTCTTGGTCTGGTAGTGGTGAATTCTGTAAATTACTAGAATATTTGCGGGATCATCTGGCCCGCAGAGAAATTCTTTACCTTGCACAAATCGCGGACCCGATTCACACTTCTTGGATGATTCAAGCCTGGCTATCGACTGAATTTCTCGAAATTCCTTGAGACGGGCTCTGGATCTGGAACAACTACATTTGGGCATTAAGAGAATCTAACATTAGGCTCACAGATCAGGATGACAGGCTGATCTGCACATACTCTCCATGTGGACAATATGCCCCAAAAATTGGATATTTGACACTCATCCAGTGTAAAGAGCCGCCACACAAGGCTTGGTGGTGGTGCAGCATATGGAAGTTTAAGGCGCCGCACAAGTACAAGACCATTTTTTGGTGCATATTAAATAACTGCATTCCCACCATGGATTTCCTCCACCGACGAGCTATTAATGGACCCTCGCGTTGCTGCTACTGCCTTTCAAATTGCGAAGACTCCTCACACCTTTTCCTCCACTGTAATGTTATATCGGCCATTTGGTTTTTGGTGGCAGAAAACTTGCGATGTCACTTCCCCTGGCAGGGTGCTTCACTAATTGATGCTTGGACTATTTGGTGGGAACTTACTACAAATTCCACTAAGTTGCGCAACCTACCTATGATTTTTGCCTAGAAAATTTGGATTGGCCGCAACAGATACACTTTTAATAGCCAATCGATTTTGGGTGACCGAATTTGTGCCGCCATCATAGCAACATACAACCTCTTTCCTGAAGATTAACAACAGAAACCACCCCCGATGGCTGTCCCTGAATTGATTGATCAAAGCAGACCTTGGGCCTATTTTGATGGGGCGTCCAACCCGCAAGGATGTGGGAGGGGTGCTATCCTTCATCTAGATGATCATCTCCATTACCAAATCAGAATGGGACTGGGTCCCGGATCGAAAAATTATGCTAAAATACAATGCCATAGACTTCTATTGATGTTTGCATGAGAAATTCATTACAACTCCATTCAGATTTTTGGGGACTCTCTGCTTGTGATCAACTGGTTTAATGAAGTTTCTCATTGCCACACGCACACACTATCTGCACTTCTAAGGGAGGTCCATCATCTCAAGCTCTTATTTAACTCAATTTCTGTGGCACACATTTACAGGAATAGGAACAAAGTGGCTGATAAGCTGTCCAAAGAAGCCACGGAGCTGAACTGGGGAACATGGCATATTACTGAGTAGATTGGAGAATAGGTATTCAAGTTTTATCATCGGCCTTTTATGGATGAGGCACCGGATCTCAGGGCTTTTTGATCGAACAGCCTACTTTGGGAGATTATTTTGGTATTGTTTTATCTCCCATGGACTATCTACTGGCTATTGTGTATATTTTTTCATTTTGCTATCTTTTTCCCTGCAAGTTATGCACCAAACTTACAGGCATGATATATGTGACTGATACTTGTATCAGCAGTATGTATTTTTTAGTTTCTTATGGTTGTCTATTATGGACACTTGATGGTTTGATGACAATCATGTAGTTTATACTACCAGCATATGTAACATGTAACTTATCATATTAATGAAAAGTTATGAATTTTCCCCTTGTGAAAAGAAAAATAAACAACCTAAAGTTATCCATCATATTTTTTAATGAAATATTTATATTGATGTTTAATGACATTATTCACATTAATATATAAATGCAAAATTTAATGCCATTGTTCACATATATATTTATTATTAATATTATTAATATTAATATTAATTAACATTAAAAGAGATATGATATTTAAACTTGATATTAATAATTTTTTTATTAATTTAAAAACATTTGTATTTATTATTAAATTTAATATCAATCTATATTATTAAATTATTAATTTAACATGAATCAATATTTATTTCAATAATATTATTGTTATTTTTAAATAATATTAATAATAATAATATTAATATTAATAATTTCTATCCCAAATTTAAAAATTTATGTTTATATTATTAATATTAATAAAAAACATAAATATTGAACTTAATAACACAAATAAATATTGAAAGAATGAGTATTAAAATTCCAAAATAAAATAATCAATCTTATTATTTAATGAAATATTAATGCAAAACTTTAAGATGGCCATTTCTATTTAGAAAATTGTGGATTATTTTCAAAATTTGAGAATAAAAACAAACTCAACTATTTAAATAATATTATTGTTCATTTTCATTTACTTTAATAATATTATTGTTAATTTTAAATAATAATAATAATAATAGCAATAATATTAATATTAATAATTTCTATATCCAATTTTTTTTTTTAAAATTATATTATTAATATTAATAAAAAACATAAATATTGAACTTAATAACACAAATAAATATTGAAAAAATGAGTATTAAAATTCCAAAATAAAATAATCGATCTTATCATTTAATGAAATATTAATGCAAAACTTTAAGATGATCATTTCTATTTAGAAAATTGTAGATTATTTTTAAAATTTGAGGAATAAAAACAAACTCAACTATTTAAATTAATTCTTACATTTAAGTTCATTTTCATATATAAAATTTCAAAATTTTCTACAATCTAATTAAGTTCAATAATATTACACAAAATTGACACTTCCATGCAACCTAAATTCACTTGCTATTGCTGATGTGAATTTTCCGAATAATTAATTGATAATATAACAGTAGAGAAAAAACAAAAGTAAAGTTGTGTAAGTATAGTGAGTGACAAAAGTAAAGTTGTGTAAGTATAGTGAGTATAGGATCTTTCTTCGGTGAGGAAATACAGTTCCTAGGCACAACCAACAAGAATCAACAACCTAAAACTTTTCAAAACATTCTTCCATTGCTTACAAACAATGCTAAACTTTATCAGAATCATTAAAGGAAGCCAGAGGAAGACAATTCAAGAATTTCAAATGGAAGGCAACTCCAAATAGCTGGATCCATGATCAAATAACGAAATCACCTAACATAAAAGAAAACACATGTGATATCAACAACAAAATTTCAATTAATATTGAATAAAGTTAAAAGTAGCATACATACACAATTTTCCATTCACAAATATAATAAAATCTACCTATATATATTATATAAAAACTTATGAGTGATAAGAACATTATTAAAATAGTGAAAAAAAACTCACAATTTTATAAACCTAATGTTTACAGTCCAATATTATTAATGTTAATAAATCTATTTTTATGTCTCTATTAATGTCTATGTTTAATATTGATGTTAATGTTTTGATGTTCAATATAAATATTAAGAAAAAGCCATTTTTTTTATATTAAATAACTTAATCTTATAAACCTCACATTATAAAATAACCTAATGCTACATGAACTAAATGATATAAAAATACCAAAATTTTTATTTCTAATGTCATTGAACCTAATTAAAACTAAAGTTATGATTCATTTTCTTTAATGAAATATTTATATTGATGTTTAATGACAATGTTCGTATTAATATACAAATGCAGAATTTAATTTTATATAAATTTCTATGTTTAAAATGTTGGAATATGTAATTCCTACTTGTCTTCAGTTGTGTTTCTCTCTATGTATAGAGTCTATTCCTATTTGATAGGTTAGTTCCTAGTTTGGTGTGAGGTTGAGATATTCTCTCAACTAAATTATTGTGCGTCTAAGATAGCTTCTCTATCTTGAGACAATCCTCATGTATAAATGTAACTCTATTTGTTTGATTAATTAATATAGCTTGCATGCTCAGTTTCTAAGTTGGTATCGGAGCCCGTTTGGGCCTAGGGCGAGACCTCGGCCCCTCCTGGGCTGAGGGAAATAAGAGAGTATAATGTATTTTTGCTTTTAGTGTTTTTTTTTTTTGGTCTGTCCATCTATATGCGCACCTCCATTATGAAGTTTCTCTGTTGAAGACTGTAAGAACCTTTGGAGGCGTAGTGAGCGAAGGAGTCAAAAGGATCTGCGACAGAGAATGCAACATGTTGTGTGAATGCTTTTTGCGTGTGGGAGAAATGCTTGAACATGGAGGTGTATGCAAAGCAGCATGACTATTTTCCATACTTGTAGTTGTTGCGTGACTGGAGGATAAAGTGTTTGTCTGCAACATGGAGGCAAGGGAGACCAGGCTCTTTGTCAACCAGTCTAATGTCGACAGCCCCGCTGGAGGATCAAATACTGCCGGGTTCGGAGAGGATAATACTTACAGAACCGAGCGCCAACACAGAGGGTGACCCGAAGCGATTGACTTATGATGAAATCTAGAGCCAGACATACCTGGAAGTGAAGGGCTCCGGCACTGCGAACAAGTGCCCAACAATCGACAGTGACGTGGAGAGATTCTCGTTCAAGGCGGGGAAATACGTGATGAAGAAAATGCATTTATCCCTGGAGAGCTGCATGTGTGGATCATTGTAGTGATCTCCTACGGGATTAGAGGAGGCCGAGCTGGTATGCTAGCTGAGATGCTAGCTTGAGTTGCGTCAAATTTATATATTGGAGCTTGTAAGCCATGGCAGAGGAGGATCTGCACTGAGAGTAGACATAGAAATCCAGTTTTTAATTTACTACAATGTCTATGGGGGTTTTTGTGTGTATGCATGGTGGCTTCTGCCAGTGAGAACTTCTGGAGTGGTTTGCATGCTCAGCCTGCGACTTTGTAAATGCAACCTTTCTTAATTAATAGAAGCCTAATTTTTTTTAAGAGGCAAAACAAAAATCTGCAGCAGAGAGCAGACTGAGCCTAAGATCATAAAAAATGATCCTAAGATCGTGGCAAAATCGTGATGTGTGTGGCAGGGTACGCAAGAATGGGCGTGTGGTCCAGCAATCAAGCCGACCACTATTATGGGCATAGAAACATTGCTCGATTGGTCACCATCTTGGAGATTGGACTGTTTTTTTTCACAGTTTATGGCCCTTGGGGTAGGCTTGATGTGTTCTGTATTTTGCGACTAAACTGATTGTGGAATCTAGGGGTTGATGCTAGAAGTTTCCCCTGCTAGAAACGTATTTTCCGAATCAATGCCTATGTTTTTTGTTATTTTTTATTCTAGGTCAGATATTTTTTTTTGGTAATCATAGATAAATTTAATGTCCATATGGCTAGAGCACCGTATCTACCTACTGGTTCTTCCCTTGCTAGGGAATCGAATTGCATACCTTGTATTTCGTTCTTAAAAGGAGAGATTTCAGGGGTAGCTGTAAGCATTTCGTTGAAAGTTTCATCTACGAGGAGTGCGCGCAAGGGCATTCGTTGCACTGTAGCTGAAGGATTTCATGAAACCTTTGAGGTATCGGCACACCGGCCTCGCAGAGTTGTTGGCAGAGGTTCGAAATTGATAGGTTCTGGTTCAATAGTGCCCAAACTTGTGGTTTCAAACCACAATCTTTCTAAAATGGTGGATACTTCAGATGACTGGATCTCTTCTCGTATAGGGATCCATAATTGACAGATTCTTTTAGATGATCTATTTGGTGTTAAAGCTATTGTATTATGCCTGCACAACCGAATACAGGATCTTGTAATCTTGCACTTTCTTCGGACAGAGGATTTGCATGATTGTTTGCATGGTGTCGTTGGAGATTACCTCTGGTGGTGATCGAGACTCGAATATGGAAGAGGCCAACTTCTCATCAATATTTTGAGAAATTTGTTTTGAACTGTGATCACAGCAAGTGATTTGTTGTGAATGGTTTAACTTTCCACAACCTCATGTGAGTAATGTAAATCTGGTTGAAAGAATTAATTTATGTATTGTGACATTTAGTTTGGCCAACTATTGTCACGAGTTTGAGTCTTTGTTGGAATTGGCCATTCCAACAATAGACAAATTTATTTGCAGGAATGATTTATTACCAGATATGATGAAGACAAAAAAAGATAGTGCTTGGAGCTACATCAAAGATTAGAGGATGATCGAGTTGGTGTGCGTCAAGTGTGATGGAAACAGATATGCATGTTCAATTGCGAGGATATTAGCTCGACAATGGGACTTCGTTGCTGCTGCATGTCAGCGAGCATGAGGAGGCATGCTTGAAAGAAGTTACCCAGCCTTGATACTGTGAACAGGGGAAGTGGCATTATGTTGCAATGCTAGGGGAATTGGGATTGGACCATGGAGTCCTGGATTATTGTTTCCCTTTGTGGCTGTGTTGAGCCTTTGTGGCAGTGATAAGCCTTCATGGCTGTGTTGAGCCTTTGTGGCTGTGTTGAGCCTTTGTGGTTGTGGTGGGCCTTTGTGGCTGTGATAAGCCTTCGCAGCTTTGTTGAGCCTTCATGGTTGTGATAAGCCTTCACGGCTGTGTTGAGCCTTCATGGCCGTGATAAGCCTTCACGACTATGTTGAGCCTTCGTGGCTGTGATAAGCCTTCATGGCTGTGTTGAGCCTTCGTGGCTGTGGTGAGCCTTCATGGCTGTGATAAGCCTTGGTGGCTGAGTTGAGCGTTGGTGGCTACATTGTATCTCCTCAAGGCTAAGCGCCTGAGTGGTGGAGGTGAATTATTGCTTATCGAAATGTGAACTAGAAAGCAGGTGAAAGGGTGTTTCTCATGCATGTTCATGAAGCAATGTGGAGTGATCAGTTTTCAGTGATATGATAGGGATCAGATCAAAGACAACGTGCAGTGTATGATCTTGGATCTGCTCACAACAACAGTGTGGGCAGTGTTCTGGTGAATTGAAATTCGAGGCAATTTGTCTGCAGCAGTGAATGGCTTGTCCATGTGTTGATCATTTCTTCATGGATATTGTATTACTGTCATGGTTATCGCTTGTGCTTATAGTGTCATTTGGTATTGTTTTTTTGTTTTGTATGGGTAAATGTGGACAAGTCTTGGAAATTTGTATAAATATTGAGATTTGCGACCTCAATATGATGTCATTCTGTTAGAATTCGCAACTCTAATTGATGACAGGTAAAACATGGAGACCAAGACCAGCTTGCCAAAGTAAAATGAAGATGCCAAAGACTCAAAAGTACAAAGCCAAAGTAATGGTGTGTTCCAACATATGAATAGTGCGGTGTTTGTGGAGGTGAATGGTATGGTGAGCGGCAAAGGAGATGGACAATCAAGTTTGTGAGAGTTGGTTTTGTGTTAGTTTCTTGGAATAGACTCATGACCATGAGTATGAGTCAAAGTTTGTAATTAGAAGCAAATCTACATGTCATTTATTGTTTGTACATGTTGTAAGACCTAGAGAGGCATGCATACCCCTTTGTTATATGTTCCCTCTGTTAGAGAGTTTTAACACCCTGGAAGAGTGTGTCATGTGGGATGGATACACTTGGGTGGACCGTATTGGTTTTAGACTCCATAAGGTGAAATTTTATATCAAGGGGGAGTTAATCGAGAGGTTGGATGAACCATGTATGTGAAGGACTTCCTAGTAGACTGGCAGTTGCAGCGGTTGGAACCCATGCATTTCGGTAGATGGTTGTTCCTTTATATGGACATCGACAATAGCATGAACAAGATACAAAGTGTAATTACCAAACAGAACCAGTGTAGTTACCAAACAGGACCAGTTGTAGATTTTGCAGATAGATATTGAAACAAGTATTCATTAAGGGGGAGTGTTGGAATATGTAATTCCTACTTGTCTTCAATTGTGGTTCTCTCTATGTATAGAGTCTGTTCGTATTTGATAGGTTATTTCCTAGTTTGGTGTGAGGTTGAGATATTCACTCAACTAAACTATTGTGCGTCTAAGATAGCTTCTCTATCTTGAGACAATCCTCATGTATATATGTAACTCTATTTGTTTGATTAATTAATATAGCTTGCATGCTCAGTTTCTAAGTTGTTATCAGAGCCCGTTTAGGCCTGGGCCGAGACTTCGACCCCTCCTAGGCTGAGGGAAATAAGAGAGTATAATGTATTTTTTCTTTTAGTGTTTTTTTTTTTTGGTCTGTCCATCTATATGCGCACCTCCGTTATGAAGTTTCTTTGTTGAAGACTGTAAGAACCTGTGGAGGTGTAGTGAGCGAAGGAGTCAAAAGGATCTGCGATAGAGCATGCAACATGTTGTGTGAATGCTTTTTGCGTGTGGGAGAAATGCTCGAACATGGAGGTGTATGCAGAGCAACGTGACTGTTTTCCATACTTGTAGTTGTTACATGACTAGAGGTTAAAGTGTTTGTCTGCAACATGGAGGCAAGGGAGACCAGGCTCTTTGTCAACTAGTCTGATGTCGACAGCCCCGCTAGAGGATCAAATACTGCCGGGTTCGGAGAGGATAATACTTACAAAGCCGGGCGCCAACATGAAGGGTGACCCAAAGCGGCTGACTTACAATGAAATATAGAGCCAGACATACCTGGAAGTGAAGCGCTCTGGCACTGCAAACCAGTGCCCGACAATCGACAGTGGCGTGGAGAGCTTCTCGTTCAAGGCAGGGAAATACGTGATGAAGAAACTGCATTGATCCCTAGAGAGCTACATGTGTGGATCATTGCAGTGATATCCTACGGGATTAGAGGAGGCCGAGCTGGTATGCTAGCTGAGATGCTGGCCTGAGCTGCGTTAAATTTATATATTGGAGCTCGTAAGAAAGTTAAGATTTATTTTCTTTAATGAAATATTTATATTGATGTTTAATGATGATGTTCATATTACTGTACAAATGCAAAATTTAATTTTATATAAATTTCTATGTTTAAAATTGACATCTATATTTATTATTAATATTATTAGTATTAATATTAATTAACATTAAAAGAGATATCGATATTTAAAATAAACATTAATACTTTTTTTATTAATTTGAAACATTTATATTTATTATTAAAGTTAATATCAATCTATATTATTAAATTATTAATGTTAATATGAATCAATATTCATTTTCATAACATTATTGTTCATTTGAAATAATAATAATAATTTCTAGAAAAAATTTAAAAATTTGTTTATATTATTAATATTAATAAAAAACATAAATATTGAACTTAATAACACACATAAATATTTAAAAAATTGAGTGATTAAAATTCTAAAATTAAATAATCAATCCTATTCTTTAATGAAATATTGAGATTAATATATAAATGGAAAGCTTTATTTTATATAAATTTCTATGTTTAACATTGACATACATATTTATTATTAATATTATTAATATTAATATTAATTAAGACATATTGATATTTAAAAATAATATTACTTATTTTTTTATTAATTTGAAACATTTATATTTATTATTAAAGTTAATATGAATCTATATTATTAAATTATTAATATTATTGTTAAATAATAATAATAATAATAATAATAATACCCGGATGCGGGTGGTTAATATGGTAACGGGAATGCGTCGGATAGACGGCACTCCGGCAAGACATCGGCCAAGAGGACCAGCATGTGTCCGATGGCACCTGAACTCAAGCATGAAGCATTTAAGGCAATTAAAGCCTGGCGCGGTTCACAACTCCATTAGCGCAGTTCGAGAAATCTCCACGCAGGGTATACAGGACATGGTGATTACTCCATTAATGGAGAGGTTAATGCAGATGGTTGGGAGCGGATTTGGGGTTCTTGTTAACGGGATGGCGAACGAGCAATCCAGAAGCAGCTTCCCCAAGCCTCTTACGGTGTATTGCTCTCCCACTGTGCGATTCGCCTCCGAACGCAC